>VYXD01016583.1:1058334-1085918 GCA_013397195.1 Hylia prasina | reverse complement strand
CACGGACACGCCACGGACCGGCACGGACCCGAACCGGTGGCGTTCCAAAGCTGCCAGCCTCGGGGAATTCATTGCAGCCTTCTCTCCTCCCCTGATAAAATGCAGATTCAGAAGGGCTCACTCAGCTCCAAAAAGCAGCCTTGGCATCTGTTGTGAGAGCTCTCCCAGCTACTTGGAAAAATGGAAAAGTGGACCGTCCTCTTATGTGTTGGGGGTTGTTAACAAAAAGGTGCCAAAGAGATCTGTCCCCAGCACAATAAAAAAAGAAACATCAGCATACTTTTAATATTTTTCTTTAAAAAAAAAAAAATGAAACCTGGAAAGGATTTCAGTGAATGTCCAAAATTATTGACCTTCTGACAAAATGGACTGTGTTTATATAAACATAAGTAGAGTCAAGAAAAAAAAACCTATTTCTTATTCAGATGGTTTAAATGCCAGTTTTTCAAATTAATTCCCATGGTTTTATGTGAAGGAAACAACAACAAAAAAAAAACATCTGGAACTAAGCAGCCTATACAACATAGAGTAATTGCCAAAGGCAATTCAAACTTCCTTAATCTTTCAGGGGGTACAGCCCTCACCAGCTGCATGACCCAAAAATAAGCAACAGTTTTTCTTTACATTTCAAGAGTAATCCCACCTTTCCCTGATGGGCCATAAACCAAAATTTCATCCAAAGATATATGAAACACATACACAGTTGGATTTGAGTGTATGGGAGGGAAGGGTTTACTTTAAATCTGAGTCCTTATATCCCAGTAAAGTTAAGGACAGACCTACCTGCATGAGAATGCACCTCAAAGCAGGATATTAAGGGAAAGTAGAGAACCTACAAGGAATGGAAAAAGGGACTGATCAGCAAAGAGAGCTGGCACTTAAAGGTCAGGCTGCAGAGGTTAAATGCAAACTGCCAGGAGGCCAGGAAAATGGGAACTCACAGACAAACAAATGGTTTCTCAACAAGAAATTAAGAGCAAGAAATGAAGAACTGATGTCAACAAGGAGTAGAAATTAGGAGGACAAACCAAATATTAAATTAGTATTTTGCATCGTTTTTTTCCTGTAAGAATAATGTTGTGTATGAGGACAGAGACAGAATACCTCATGGGAACAAGGACAAAGCACTGCAAATTACCACATCCATTACTAAAATGAAATGAGGCTGCTTAAAAAAATTTCCATCCCAGAATACTGGGGGGGAAAAAAAAAAAAATGGGGGGGTTATAAATCAAAATTGCAGATTCAGGCACGAGGATTCTCAATGAATAGGACATTTTCTGGGATAGCAGCCTAGGGTTGGAGAAGAAATGTAGAACCTGTGTTCCAAAACCCCTGTTAATGTGAGCTCAGTGCTCCTCAGCATCTCATTACAACTGTACTAAGGGGAAAGAGCACCCAAGAGTAACCAGTGACTGGAACATAAATAGAAAGCAGAATGGAAATACAGCCCAGATCTTCTCAAATGTCATACTGGTTTATCTTTCTTTGATGAAATTTCTTGGTTAATGGTAACACATGAGGATCACACCTCATGGTAAATTACTGGGATATAGAGAATATTACTAGTGGTGGTGTTCCTCAAGGGTCTGCTTTGTTTAGACTTCCCATTTTGCACCTGGGTAAAAAATAATATTAGGTTTTGGGTTGCTGTCAACCCAAGTATTTAAAGTATTAGTAATGTGGTAGAGAACCAAACTGTCATACAGGAGGAAAGGCAAGAACTTCTAGACTTAAGGGATAGAAATGGAAAGAAAAAGAACAGAAAAACATAAAAAAGAACAGAATATCTTGGTAAGAAGGTGCTGCAAGTCAGGGCTCTGCTTGAAACAGTGAAGAAGGAGAGGGACTGGCTATACTTGTTCCCTTCCAAAGGGCAATTTTTACGTACAGCCAGCATTTTGTTGGAAGGGAACTTTGTTAATATTCCTTTGTTTTACAGGTAGTAACAACTTGCTATTCTCACACAAACCTTTAGCACTCTGCTACCCAAGAGCTCTAACAGGAGGTGATGGACCCTCTCCTGAGGCTGCAGCTCATGCACTAGTGAGGAAAAGTGTTTAAAGTCTTCTATACTTAACAGAATTTACTACCTGCTCCACCAGAAAAAAAAAATCCAAGTCTATACCTGCCATGAATTTGAAGTGGATACTATTATCAGTTGAAAACTGTACCAGACAGCAAGTGTAAGTTTAAATTGCTGAGAGCTTGATGGAGAAGATCTCCTTTAGATCTGCTCTGGGATGTCTCAGGAGGACTTAAATAGACTTTAAGATGGTTAAAACAAATTAAATAGCCTATTATATATTACATTACATTTACTGTCCTACCATGCAGCTCACATTTCATAGCCTATAAAAATTAAATTTTCTAGCACAAATTGACACTTAAGGTAGACCTGTGCCATCTTCAAACAAGGAAGTTTAACCATAACTGAAATTAGTATCATTAGATTTAAGGACAATGAAAGGGGCAGGCAAATTGAATCCCATTTACATTTTGACACTGCATGCAGATCTTGTTCTGTATTGTTGGTGAGAGAACTTGAAAAGTGTTCTGTTTCTCAAGTCTAACAGATCTGAAGATTATTTTCCTTATATTTTTCCCATATAGGCTAATATTTGCTGAGCTTTTTAAAGGAAAAAAAAAATAGGTCCTGGAAGAGATTTTGTGATACTGCAGCAACTATATTATTAATAACTCACTTTTGAATAAGGTGCTCAAGGAGTTCAAACCCAGAAAAATTCTATGGACAAAGAAAGCCTCTATCCTAGCTGATCAAAGTTCAATCTATTAATTTCAAAGCAATACTTAAGGCTGCATTTCATACAAATATTCTGGCTGCAGGGAATATCTGGGGCAGGACAGTCTTTGTGAATGAACGTAGTCATGTAACACCCCTCAAAGCTGTTCCCAATTCTTGGTTCACCTACTTTAGCCATAAACTACATTGACTCTTCTCCAAAACACTTAAGAAGCAGACAAAGCCCAAAACCAAGTGAAAAATACATACTTCTACTGAACATACCAAAATAGAATCCTTTTTCCCTCAACCTTGCTAAATGTCACATGCAAACTTAGTACCAATCCTTATTTATTTTGTGCCATCATTCACAAGCAAAGGTGAGAAAAGTGGCTCCATGAAGTCCAACCTTGCTAAACAGTAATTTTAGGTCAGCTAAAAATGGCTGAAAATAGACATCAGGTATGAGGGTCTCATTAAGTCAAATTCTTCTAAAGGTCAGTGGCTCCCCATCTTACACCACAATTAAACTTCAGTTAACACAACTGGCAGCTGTCTGAGTGCCATGGGCCCAGCACTCTGTGCTTCCCTCAGCACACACACACAGAGCACAGATCCACAGTGGTTATTAGCCTGTATTTCCTCTCAGGTCTGGAATTACATTTTTGTCCACAATTTCATGGTTTCAATGAGAACAGTTAGAATAAACCAGATGATAAAAATACCAGAAATTATCATACACGAGAAAAGTGGAAAAGGTGGGAGGAAGGGCAAGAGGAACAGGGAGAGGAAAAAATTGTTTATGCAAAAGGTAACTCAAGGCCATGAAATGATCAGGTTTGCTGTTTTCTTGGTTTGGGGTTTTTTGTTTGGTTGGTTGGTTTGTTTTTTCAGAAGACAACCTAACCTTTCATTTTGCTCTAGTGTGCTCTGCCTATTTCATTACCCCACAGCAAGGTACTGTTGCTATACAAACAAGTTAGAGATGTGAAATTAATGTATTCATATTATTCTATGGTTTTATTAAATGATATCTCAAATCTCGAACAGAGCAGCCAAAAGGAAGTACAAAGAATCAGAATGGGGCTTTATCAAATACAGTGCATGAAAAATTCTGCTAGCACTCTACAGAAAAAGTCTCTTATATTTAAGGAGTTTTTCTGCTGTTGTCTTTCTGTTGAGGAGCAGCTGTTTTCCTCTTCCTGGGTGGTATGAACATAAACAAAAGTGACATGAATAAAGCATGAGACCTGTTATGTTTCTCTTGTTCTGTTTATGTCTATCTTTACTGCTGCACACTGTCCACCATTCACTGTGCACTAATATCAATACATGGAAAGGGGGGGGGAAAGCCTTCCAGAAAAACTTCCTGCATAAAATACAGAGCTGATGATTTGAACTCACCATGTCACAGCTGAAGATGGCTCCTTAAATACAACAAACCAGTCCTGAAACCAAGGCAAACAAAAGGAGCATCCTAAGGAGAGATTAAGGATAGCTCAGGAAGCCACAGAGACAGGGCTAGTCCTGGTTGTGAATTCTAGGCCAGCTTTTTCCTTTCTTCTTCCAAGGAACAACTCGAGATCAAGACAACAGAGTGGTCTCTCTGACAAACACAGATTAGTGGCTTCTAACCCAGTACAGCACTGGTGTCTAAATAATCCACACAAAGACCAATCTGTTGTGACTGTTGCTATCAACTGTTTCCAACCAACTCACAACAGACACATCTTTCTTCTTCTTGAGGTTAGTTAGGGAGTTTTTTTTATTCCTCCCCACTAAATGCATAACAAAAGCAATAGGTCCACATTTAATTTTCATATTTCAGTGGAAAGTACTGTTGTATCAGGGCAAGTTATGGCTCACTGGGAGACACCACAGAACACCCTTCCCTGAGGGTCAAATTTGGCCTTCATAACAAAAAGTTGCAACTACAAATCTGTGTGGGATAAGGAAAAGAATCAAAGGGAGATCTTCAGCTTTTACAGCAGTTACCATATTTGTTTTTTAAATGAATGCTAGTAGATGAGACTGTCCTAACTCCAGTCCTATGAAAAATACGAGTTCTTCCATGCCACTGGCAGTTACTACAAATTGCAACAGTAATTACTGAGGAAGGACTGGCTAAACCTTAAAGGAAATATTCCCACTATAATAGACATGAAAACTACAGATCTGATGTCCTTTTCTAGCAGCAGCACCAGGAGATTCTCTTGCTCCTCCTCACTGTCCCAGCCATCTGTGCTGACCTCAGCAGCCTGGAGAATTCACCAGCTGAGAAGGGGAGGCAGGAGCTGCTAGAATGACATGGTTACCACTTGAAACCATGGTATGGACCAACTACTAACAGTTTTAAACTAAGATGATCTGTAGAAAACAAAGAGATCTGATTTCAAGCAACACTAGCATTGTCCTGATTTTATAAATGCTGAGAGCAACTGCAAGCCTTGTCTTAATCAGCAATAGTTTCTGCTGTTTACTGTTTCAAATCAGCACAAAGTAGACAAGTAAGGCTTGCAATTAACACTCCAAATTCCTCCTCAAATAATTCTGAATTGCATTCCTTTACCTACACAAATAAATAGTCTTAGTTCATAAAGCTCTCAAATGCTAAATAATTACCAACTAGAGTACACTTGCACTTGCTTGGCATCAAAGCCTTTCATCTAGAATGACAATTTAATGCAGATTTGGACAATGCTAAGGTAAACACAGGTCTTTATTTTAAATATCACTGCAATAACATTAAGTTAACTGAAATACAGGTATCAAACTCTACGTGTGTGACGTGAACCATGGGAAGGTTAATCTCACACCTTACCTCAAGTTCTACACATTCTCTTTATAGGCTTTTTCCATTTAGATTTGGTGTCAGTAAATGATGCATTTTATTTTGCCTCAATTCATTTACTAGAGCAGCTGAGTAAAAACAAGGATGTCAATAACAAGCAGTAATTTAACTGTCTCACTGTAGAATGCAGAAAACTGAATTATACTTGGTCAATAAGGTCAAAATGGAAATCAATATATTATAAAATTCTTCTATTGCACAGCATTAACAGTTGGTGTTTGTTCCCTTGCAAAGACTGAATGACTTTGTTCTCCAAGCTTCCCTGAGCTCTCAATCCCTACTAGTAAATTGCATTTGCTTAATGCACAAGTAAAATCAACTACCTGTTAATACTGCTAATCACTGTACATACGTTAGGGAGAGCTTAGGGAAAGAAAGGAAAAAACCCAAGGAAACCAAAGAGACAAAAGTACATTCATAGGCAACTTTATTCATAAAGATTTTAGAGTTTAAGGGGAAAGCAAGTTAGCTTTTAACACCCAACCCTAGAAACTATAAAAAATAAGCTTCAAGAGCTATTTTTTTTCCTGTCACAAATGTTAATTTAGTGCAATCCAAAAAACAAAAGAAATCCCACATATTTCAAATTAGTAAGAGGTTTTATATGAAAAACAACTAGCAAATTAGTTTAGTTAGAATTAACAGATAAATTTATTTTAAAACAATGTCAGTAAAGGCAGCAAGCATAGACATAATCCCCCTGAAAGGCTGGTTTTACTTGTATGGATTACTTGAACTTGTCTTAGGACCCTCCCAAAATAAGTCATTGCAGCAAAGCAAAGTTAGAGCTCCCTGGCAGTCCAGCACACTGAAATCACTAAGGCCTTTTTTGAGGTAAACTTGGAAACTGCAAAGCAGTAACCACCACTTCTTTTTTCACACATTTACAAACTGATGAAAAAATTCAGAGAAAAAACACCTACAGTTTACTATTGTTCAAAGCTGAGGTTCTCTGAAAGCCTGACTAAAACACCACTGAACAGATTGTTGATATTAAAGAAGCTCTCATACTACAGAAAGACCAACACCATCTATATGGGAAACATCTTTCTCAAAATACACCTCCACCTCCGAGGTCTGGTCTCAGCCTTATCAATCCACATCTGTCTTCACCCGTGTGAACAGCCATTGGCAAACGTTTATGAGAGACGCCCTTAAAACTCCCTTGAAGTTCAGTTTTACTTTTGGGTAACAGCTCTAACCCAAAGACTTTTACAAGTATTTTAAAGAGCATCTGTTTTGAAGTTGCAGAAGCGAGAGGTTCATGTATCTCACATGTGTTTGAGCCAGGCAATCACTAAAGGCTTATCTTTACAATCAGATCATCAGCAGAAGAATTCAGTGGTGAGTTACAAACCAACTTCTGCAATTTCTTTACTTAGGAAGCAGGGCTGAGATTAGGCACTCTAGGATTGCTGGAGCTGAGGTTAATTTCTCAGACTATGTCCTCAGTAACGAGTGGTTTCTGTAAGCACAGTCAGAGGGAAAAGATTTACTAGCAGCGCCGTCCTGCTCCTCTCCCGATGGAAACAGGCTGATACACGCATTGCGCAATGAGGAGAATCCGCCTCTGACGGCCCCGGGGGTGCTGCTCAGAGCCCGGCTGCTGCCAGCCCCAGCACGGAAAAACCCTGCGATCAAATTCCAAAGGAGAGGCTTTGCTGTGCTCTCAGCAGAGGCTTCAGCATGTTGAGGGAAGAAGTTTCAAAAGGAGGGGAATGACACCTTAAAAAAAGATAGAGTAACTGAAGTGAATTTTCTTTTGATGTAGATTTTTTTTTTTCCTTCTGGAAGAATAAAGGTTAAAGATACTAAAGATTCCTTTTTAGGTTAGGTTGGGCTTTTTCTAAAGCACGAAAACAAACTAACCCCCCCCCCCCAATATCTTTAACACACTTTATCATAATAAACACATCAGTGATTACATGAATTTCCACCAGTCCTGATGACAGTTGCACAGCAAAGCAGCCAGACAAGCAATGAGCCATCACACTTTCTCATTTACCAAGATTATCAGAGATGCCACCACGAATTTTGGGGGTGGGAGGGGATTTGCCAGAGCTATGAACAGAGTAATGATCTATTAAGCTTTAGAGCCTACTCTGATAACCCATAAAATTAAAACAACTAGGAATGTTAGGTTTTATGGGCTTTATGGATTTCTAGATACATTTATGTAACTAACACCTTCAAACACTCCAAGCAAGAATACACAGAATTACATCCCTGCAAAATGAAATTCCTGGCAGTCTGTTTTTCTACATCTTAGATTCAACTCCACAGGAATAAGATTGACCAAAAGCAGCCAAAGACCCTCTACTTCTTCCTCTCATTTGCTATGCAGACAATAAACTCACATATAAAACAAACACCACAAATGCCTGAATAATGCCTGAATTCAAACACAACTGTGAACACTTTCAGACTGATTTTTTTTTCCTGTGGTGTATAACTGTGTCACAACGAGTCCTCCCCATAAATTTCAAACCCAAGTTTTCAAACAATCAAAACGTAAAAACCAAATAATTCTATTTGACCTTCATTATTTGGGTCTGTGTGCCAGGTCTAATTAGTTCTCACGAGCACATTGCACTTCTTAAAAACAGACTGTAGAAATACATTTTTCAAACTAAAAGGAACACAACGCATTGTTTTGATGCTACAGCCTGAAGCTCTTTATCTGAGTTTTATCAAAGTATATTCTATCACTGATCAAAGCAGCAATGACAACTTAATGTTCTCTAAAGTTATAGATTGTGTATAAACTTCCCACTTTTGTCTCGTGGCCCCCGGCTCAGCGTGACATTGGGGGGACATTCAAAGGTCAGGAGACTCTTTCCAAAGCCCTCAGTTCCCAAGTGGCAGCTCTATCCACGGCAGGAGTGGGGAGAGAAATTCCACCAGGGCTCTGCTCCCTAAAAACTTCACGTTGTCATTTCTTCTGTCAGATGTTTGAATGACAACTCGGTATATCACTGTATCTACTATCTGTCTGTCTGGCAGCATTTCCACATCACCCTATTACTCACTTTATTGTCATCTCAAGACTATGTCTCACTCCAGTATTAAAATCAATATTTAATCTTAAATTTCTTTCAGTTTATTGCTTTGCATATACCACGTAACTGGCTTTTACAAGCAAAGTCTGGAAGTTACTTGCACATGCAAGTCTTTCCCTTAAAAAAAAAAAATCTGTATTTTAACAATTCACTGAGAAATCTCAAATTGAGTTTACTAGAAAAATGTTATGCAATTTTATGTTTAATGAACTGTGTTGAAATGAGTTGTACTTAAGACTCCTTATTTAATAAAAAGGCATAAGTACATGTAACATAACTACCATGTTTCTACAGTCATATTAAGACCTCCAACATCTTCACAGAGTTTTAAGCTTCAGATGAATGGTTGTCAGGATTACTTAAAGCACTCTCAACATGTTCAAAATTCCTGCCTACCCCCACAAACAAGAAGAAAACCCCTGGAGAAACGAGGCTTACAGTCACTTGAGAAATCAAGGACTGCCGAGCTGAAGAATGAGCCAGGATTTGAGAGGCAGCACCAAATCTCTGAACAATAGAGAATCCAGTTAAATCTGCTCCCATCCTCTCAGGAATTTGAGAATCATCCAAGTACCCACCATTAGAAGCTCCAACTCCTTTATCTCCTATCTGGGAGCCCTCAAGGGGAACAGCTACGGGGAAAGCCCATGGCCCAGAGCTCAGCACCAGACATGTCCCTGCAAGGATTCTGATTTTCAGGAGCACTGCTAAGCCAGAAGCTCAACAGGCTTGGGATCACTGGCAATAATTAGTTTGGCTCTTCCTGCTCCATCCTGGTTTCACCTACAGCTCTCCAGGTTTCTTAGGAGCTCCTCTTCAAAGGAGGGAAGGAACAGGGAGAGGCTGGAAGGGGCAATTCTGTGAGTTTGGTGCATGGAAACCTGTCACTAGGATCTCACATGGAACAGAGGGAACAAATGGCAGCATTGGCCCATTCTCAGAATCCAGTTTCAAAATGAAAAACGTGGGGATCTAGGATTTGGAATTGAGAATAAAATCAGAATTGAAAATAAAAAAATGGGGCAACAGCAAGTCCCAGGCATCCTCACATGGACAGAGTGCTACCCTCTCCAATCAGGTTTGTTCAATAACCTGTTAATAATTAGTGATCAGAACTCAGGTGGGGTCATTCCAAGATGTCTCTGTTCCAGGCAGGTGATGCCACCACACCTGTCACTACAATCTGGCAGCCAGGAACTGCCACATAAAAAGGGAACATTTACAGGTCAGTCTCTGCCCAGATCATACAAAGGAATTTGAACAAAACCAGGATGTCTGAGACACTGATGTGCAGCACCCAGCTCCCAGACACTCCTGGATCTATTCATGAGCTCAGTAATTACATCAGCATACTGCTCATGTTGAAATACAGTCACAAACCAATCAAGCACAGATTTTTTTTTCAAGTTAAAGCATCACCAAAGCTAGAGGCCAAAAAAAGTGTGATTGAGCCAAAATCATAATAATCTTGCTAAAATGGGTAAGAAATGAGAAAAAAATCAAAATCATTAAACTTATCACTCAATTTTGAGTGATCTTTAAATATTATACAATTAATGTTAGAAAACTCAAAACACTTAGTCATTACTTGTGCTACAATAAGATTTTAGGCTTACAGTTATTGACATGAAGTCTCAATGTCAGGTTCAGTTTGTGCCTGATCTTTTTTGCTCATATGGAATGACCACAGAAGTTAAAATCTGTTCTATAAAATTGCAGGTACTTGAAAATATAATGCAGTATCACAATTTCTTTTTTTAACTAAGCCCATGTTCATTAGAGGAGCCTAATTTCTACATACTTTTCCCAGTGATTGCTCTAAATTAGAATAGCAAATTTTAAGATGGAATTTTCTAGTCCAATAAGCCTGGTACACAAAGCAATATTTGAATCTGTAATTTAAATGTTACAATGAGAGACGCTGATGGCTTCCTCCAACCGGTTCCCATTAGTTTTCAGATTACTGAATTACAACACATACACACTCAGCACATGCATTTCTGAGGACCTGCTGTGCATCACCAGAATGAGGAATACCAGCAATACCACAGGCCATTGTTGAAAGAGATACTTTTGTTGGATTTTTAGTTTCTTAACGTCATTTCTGCTACAGTTACGGGAAATATTTCAGTTCCAGAGCACCCAGTAGAAGCCCATCTGGAAGAAGTGTTGGAACAAAAGCCTATGTTGGAACAACATTTTTAACCATAAAATATAGGTCTGGAATTTTTCTGACTGTGTTTATACTATTTTTGTTACCAGCATCCAGTGACATTATGAACCTTCCGTGGTACACTGAAAAATGGTGCATGATACTAACAAAGAAGCTTTTAAAAGCCCCTCAACAGGGGGGAAGTGGAAAAGAAAATAACATTAAGAAGGGGCAAGCAGACAAAGAGAGAACAGTGAGCAGCTCTATGCACAGATGACTCATTCTGACATTCTATACAGGTGAAGGTATACAGGAAAAACTTCAGTTAACAAAAATTTCCAGGAATTTAGTGGAATTCTTTTATTCTCTGTCTTCACTTCCCTCCCCATAAATTTCAAGCACTCAGAAGTACTAGTAGTCCTCCAGAGATTTTAACCCAAACCAAATGTTTGAGCAAGGCAGACTGTTATAAAATCTCAAGCAACCAACATCCTTTAATTAAATGGGTACCACTGTGTTTGGATGTGCATGGAAGTTAATCCATAAGGAATACCAGCTGCACAATACACTGCCCTGTGCTTTGGTCACCTCTAGGTAGTCTCAAAGTCCAGCCCCAATCATTTCCCATCCACGTTGCCATTTTGTTCCTGACTCCTCCCTGCTGGAATTTCACTGGGGAAATTTTTCTTGAAGAAAATTCAGTCCTTCCAGGCTGCCTGGATAGGGCTGTGTTGGAGTTTATACAAAACCAAAACATTTAAACTCTCTTCCTCCTCGAAATCTAAGGAATGACTTAGAGATACTATCAGGTATTTTTATTGTGCTTCTGGATTAATACAGCATGTTGCACTGATCTGGGAAAAAAAGTAATAGTTATTGTTGAATCTAAGAGGTAATGTAAAGCTTAGTGTGCTGACCCTTGGTTTTATACAGCAAACTGAAGCCACAACTGAATTATTAAACAGAGCATATATTTTACAGATCTGTGCCAAAAACCTTGTTTTTAACAATTAGGCACCAACTCCTTCACAGAAAACAACATATTATTATAATAATTAACACATTTTTATTTAGGAGGTTGTGCTCCTTTAAATAGTCACATACTTCCAGAGTGCAAAGCTCATGTAACTTAATCTGTGTTTTCCTCAAATCCCCACAAGTCCATTTACTTAAAAACACCACGCTCCTGGATGGGTGCCTGGCGTACCAAACCTGTCCCGTCGTGCATATTTTTATCCCTGTTACTAAATTAGGAAAGCAGAGTGGACTAAGGTTATGCCAACTTGGAAAAAAGACCAGGGTCTGCATCAGTTTTGTGCCTTTGCTTTTAAACTCACAGCCATTATAAAGAAATTTGGAACTTTATTAAGTATCAAAGCAATCTGCCCTAACCAGAGACAGTAATAAAAGCAGAAGGGAAATCTGGGGAGAGCTAAGGTAAGAAGCCAAATTTACTCCCTTGATTTTGAAGCCTCTAAATCAAAATGTGGAACACAAGTTCAAAAAAATGAATTAGGACCACATATTTTCATGCCAGGGTCTAGAGTAAGAATAGAATTACTGGCATGCTGCACCCATCAGTGGAAATCTACTGTGAAAAGAAGGGAGGGAATAAGTCCTGTTTATGTGCCTTTAATTAAGATTTACTGAAATCCCTTATATTGAGCTCTATTCAGAATTCTAAGTTGGGTATTCAAGAAGTCTTTACCAGTTAAATACTGGTATGAATAGTAAATACTGATATTGTACTTTACAGCAACATTAAAAAAGTGAGAGAAATGAATATGCAGTTTTCATATCTGGAAGTTTCTCCTGCCCCCAATTAGTAAAGCAAATTCCAAAGCAAAGCAGACTTTGCAATAATCACTCAACATTCCAAGGGTTACTGTATAAATAGACAAAGCAGCAATCAACAATTACCGTTTGATTTATAATTTTAGTAACGACTGAACCCTCCTTGTCATTACACTGAAGTTACCTATGCAAGAGAAAAATATCTAGTATTTATCCATAAAAGTTATGTATTTCAAAATTCATCTTCCTGAGCTCTTCCAGCTCAGGAAGCCTTCTGGAAGCACAAGTTGGTTCAGTTACAAAAACCAACTGATCTCACCGCTATTAATTTCCTATTAACTTAGAGGGTTATTCATTATGGAGAGATAATTATTAATTTCCTAATAATGGGTGGGAAGACTCAATCCTCCCTAACATTAAATATGATCAGCCTCAAAAAGGTGTGGTGTTAACAAATGGAATGGGAACACCCAAGTTCTATTTCTGGCTAACACTGACTCCTGCTGTGGCCTGGAGCAAATCACTTCTGTTAAAAACACTTTTTTTCTACTCTGTAAAATGAGGATAACACTCCCTTATCAGCTTCACAGGATCTTTCTCAAATGCTTTGAAGATAAAGTTTTATAAGCCTACAAATGTATTTTAATGAGTCTTGAACTGATTATATTTCTAAAACAATTTGCCTTAAAAAGGAAAAGGATTTGAGCAGAACTGAAAGGGTCTCTGTGTTAACATTCTGCAGTTTGCACTTTAAATACACCAAAGGCACATGAATTCCTTTTCCTTCAGAGTCTGCCCAAAGGAAGCAAAATGGCAACAAGTGGATGCAAGCTGCAGGAGCTTCCAGAGACAACACAGAAGTGTGGATTTGCAGTGGAAGGCACCCTTTCCCTCTGCTGGGGCAGGAACCTGGGCTCTGGCACAGACCTGCAGCCCTCCAGCAACGGCTGCTCCATCACCTGCACTTCCCTTTGACATTCAAACAAACAGTAATCCCACTTTTGACAACAATTTTGCCATTATTTGGATTTTTTTTTTTTTCTTGGTCAGTGCACTCAGCTCTTGGTTTTTAAGTTCCTGAACAACAAACAGAAAGAGGACCATGGTCTAGCCCATGTAAAGACAACTGCTGATTTTTTTTCCCCTCTTCTTAAAGGGAATTTTGCCAAAAGATGGGCTGGGATCATAAACCATACCCTCTTCTTTAATTACTTAGATTTTGCTCTTGACTTGGCAAAACATTAAGCTTTTCATTTCAGTGAATCTATAATTAACTCCAGCATGTGCTGAGTAAACATAACCTCACTTTTAATTAAATCTTAGAACAAGATGCTACAAAACTTGCTGTTTCTAAAGAGAAGTACCTCTCAAGTAATGGGGAAAAAAAAAATATATCTAATCCTTGTCAAATAAGAAACTTAAGTTCAAATTTGAGTATAACCCACTCTCTTTTAAGTCATCTGTTCCCCAAACACGCACTCCAACTATAGGAAAAAAATATAAACCTGAAGAGCCACCACTGCACATCAAAAGATTCCAAGGCTAAAGTCAAACCAAATCTAAATGGTAACAGAAAACAGAGAACCTTGACTTTGGGGCTCCTCAAGAATAATTTTTATAATGCATCTCACTGGATTTATTTTTTTTCAAATGACACGGTAACTCTTACACAAAAAGAAATATTATTTCTCAAGAATGAAAGGAGCTGAAGCATCATATGCATTATAACCATCAGAAACAAAGTGGAACTTTCTAGTTAGTAATGTGTGAGTGAGAAGATTCAGAAAATTTCCTTCTGACAGTACGTGCATATAGATGCAATTCCAAACTGAAATATCAATTCACTGAATAAAAGGAGAAATCTCTGAAAAAATAAAGTTCAGCTACTGTGAAAACACAATGTCATGTCTAAGTCAAGCTCATACATGAACTAATGTAATAATATGAAATAACCATCTTTTGTTTATGCTGACTTTTTCCAGTAACATCTTTGGTGTCACACATTTCCAAATGGCCCTCAAGAAGTTAGATTATTTAAGTGCTACATTTAAATAGTAGAAAACTTTACAAAACTTACTTCACGTTCAAGAATTGCACTTACCAGAGCCAAATAAATGAACCAAGAAACTGTTAAAGACAGCAGCCACAAGATTTACAATTTGCAGAACAAAAAAATGTTGTGCATTTAAATGAAAACAAGTCCTCAAGAGAACTTCAGAACATTAAATCTCATTTTACTTATCTGCAACTCTTTTAATCAGCTCTCTGAAAGGCAGAACCTCTCAGGGATTCTGATTACCCCAGAATGCAGATGCTGAAGAATCTGCATTAGGCAGAAGCTGGTCTGCTTATTAATCTTATCTAAACTATATTCAAAATATGACATTAACGGAATTTCACAAAGCATTTTCTTCCAGCCATTTGCTATTGTATTTCTGTTTCAACACGCTTATTCCGGACAAATTTTTCCCTTTAATTCTCATCAAGTTCAGCTGAGTCACCTCTGAGCAGTTCTCAACAGCTGAAGGATCTGGTGGAAGCCCCCCCTCAGCAGTGTGGGATCAACCAGAGCCTTGAGGATCTGATCCAAGGGTGGCAGCATTTGGGAGTGTTTGCTGAGCACAAAGCAAGGACCATCAGCCACACTGCCAGTGCCACTGCACACAAGGTGCTTCCCCATCTCCAAGGGACACGTGGCCATGCTTCACCCACTGCCCATTTTCCTCCTCATCAGTATTGCCTGATTTCTTCAGGAGGCTTATGTCCCCACACTGGCTGCGTGTATTTTTATCATTCGCCCCCATCCCCTCCCTTAAAATGATTTTTTAAAACTCAGCGAACAATCATGATCAAACCTGTGAAGAGTGGTTGTCATTATTAAATTCTCCCATGTTTTACTAGAACAAGAACTTAGGAGATTAAAACCTTGCCCAGCCCAGTGAAAATAAACCACAGCACAGGCTCAACCTCTATCAGAGTCTGAAGAATCTCTGCAATCAGATTAGAGGCTTAAATCTAAATCTTAAATGCACACTACTTCAATTCGTTTAAAATTTGATTTCTATAAGGCAAATTTTAAACACTCAAAATGAACATTGAGAGCACAATTGTGGAACAAAACCATTAAAAATGCATAATGGATCAACATATGCTATTAATTGCATTGTTTCTTCCAGCTCTTAATCACAATTAAGGAAGACACAACAAAGAATCATTCTTAAGAATTAAAATGCAATAGAACAGTGGGGGTGTTCAGACACATAATGGCAAACATTTACCACCCAACTGTTCTGCAGCTGCAAGGAAGATATTTTTTAGCAATTGATTTAGGATATTACTGAGAGTATGTTCCTAGATATCCATGGAATTTTGAGAAAACTGAGGGTACTCTTAACACCAGACACTGGGAATGGAGACCCAAGAGGAATGCCAGGGCAACCACTCTGAAGTAATTTCCATAAATGACTGTCATTTAAACCCAAAAGCCCTTTTTTAATGCAGATCTTTCAATTCTGTACAAGCTTCACGGGTAGAAGCTAAGTTATATCTTAAATGGTTCCTTATTATAAATTAAGAGCCATTTAGAGCTGTCTTTCCTTAGCAGTGCAGTGTCTGCTGCACAGAAAGCAGTGAACACAGAGTAAAATGATGCACTGCAGTGAAATCACATCCCATCCTAGTTCAGCTGAATTTTGCCAGCTTTCCCAACAGAATGCTAGCTGACACTATAATGAAGATTCATGCTACCAATATAATTAAGGATGAAACAATCAAAATTTATTATTTTGCTCTCCTTTTTCAATTGTTGAACATAAGGGTTATTTTGAAACTCTAAGATTTTTTTAAATGAAGTCTTTGAAGACTTCACAATTTTACAGAGAACACCTAAGAAAACGTGCTTGGAAGCTCTCTTTGGGAATTGTTCTGTTTAGGAAATAGTGCAATAGATTAACTCTCCAGTGGGCAAATTATGCAGTGTGAGTGAAAGGCTAATCCTGCTTGGGCTGGGAACACTCGTGTGACATCCAGTCCCACTGACAGTGACAGGATTAGCCCCAGCAGCAGCAGTGGCACAAGGGACACCACCACAAACACAAAGACCACACACCAATGCACAAGCAGGCAACGCCAGGAGAATTCCTAAGCATGGAATTAACCTAAACACATTCCGGGACAATGCTCAGGACCAAATTTTCTATAAACTTCAGGAGAAATGTAATGCAGCAAGTCTCAGCTGATACCAGTTCCTAATCAAATGTGGTAGACTCCAAATCAACTCTT
Source organism: Hylia prasina (assembly GCA_013397195.1). Taxonomy (NCBI): domain Eukaryota; kingdom Metazoa; phylum Chordata; class Aves; order Passeriformes; family Sylviidae; genus Hylia; species Hylia prasina. The sequence continues at coordinate 1,069,038 of VYXD01016583.1, read as the reverse complement.
CAGTAATGTAAATTATCCTTTTGAAAGTCTTTTTTGGAACCTTTTTAAGTTAATGTGTGAAGTTTTGCAGAAAATGTGTCACTTTCTCTTTGAACAAGTCTTTCTTTCATGGTACAGCACCATAAGGTAAATTATCTTTGAGGAACATAAAGCACACTCAAGTCACTCCTTTCTTTTGAATGTAGGACATCTGAAAATTGATGGAAATTTTATTGGCCCTGGGTCATAATGTTTAACAGGTTTATCTAATTTCATTCCAGAGCATTTACATAGTCATATACATTTTTTTTTTCTTTCTAATCATAACCATCCTTTGACTTTTTTTAAGCAGTCTAGAAAAGTGCAAGGGAAGGACAGCGAGATTTCTGCACCCAAAACTTCAAGGAGCATTTGCAATACATCTCTTGAGAATAAACAATGTGAACTTAAAACACACGAAGGTCACACTGAGAAATTAGTTAAAATAGAGCCAAGAGCTAATCCTGTTAGATTAAGTTAGACAACTTTTTTGAAATCACAGCCTGAAGTTTTTATCATCTCTGCAGATCAGAAAATGCAAATACACCAGAGAAAAACTAAAAACTAAAATTAAAAAATTATTTGAAAATCACCATCATCTTATCTGAACAGCTATAAAGGTGATGGAAGAATAATAATATTATATCTGCTTATCAAAGTATTTGGAAGACAAAAAAAACCATTCAAAATCTGCCTATGGCCAACTTTTTCTGACTTTGTGTCACATTTACTTTGAATATATTTTGCTTTTTTATTATAAACTAGCAAGACAAACATTTGTTATCTACTGTCACAATGAGCTAGAACTGCCATAGGCAAAGCTACTGGACATGTGTCTCTAGAAACTACGAGATTGGGGCGGTTGGGCAAAAAGAAAGGAAGGAAGGACTGGAATCCTTTATATTATGGAAAATTGGAAGAAACATCATTTTATCATAATGACAGTTGTCACTGGCATTTTGTGTCTTCTCAAAGAAGTTCAATATTTTCTTGATACGATGGCAAAGGCTGTTAAATAAATACATTTTTCCCACTTCAGCAGCATTTTTCAGGACTCCGCAAGCACGCGGAGCACAGCTTTTCTGCACAGAGCACACGGGGAGCACTACAACCAGCAATCCCTTCGAGTGCAGGGTGGAGCACTCAGGAAACAAAGAGAAGATCACTTGGCAGGTGAAGCTGCAGGGCTGTGCCAGCACTGTGACCCCTCAGAGCCTGCACTCACCTGCAGGTAAGTACTTCAGCTGGTTGTTGGCCAGGCGAAGGTGCCGCAGGGACCTCAGGCGGCCGATCTCCGGGCACACGATCTCCAGGGCATTGTCACTCAGGTCCAGAAACTGCAGCTTAACCAGGGAGCCAATGGCTTGTGAGAGAACAGATTAAAACATCAACGTGACCCAGAGTAACGTTACAGTCTTCACAGGGCTGTGAGAGAGGAGGACAAGCCACGGTGCCCAACAGCTGTGTCTGAGCACATCTCGAGGTGTTAAAGCCAGTCTCACAACTCAGTGACATCAGTTGTGGAAATGCTGCCCTAGATAACAAATAGCTGTGCTGGCAGTGAGACAGGTAACAAATACAGTGATGTACAGAATACTCCCATCTCCAGATTCTCCTCATCAGACTTTCTCTGAAATCATTTTCTCCATTCTCTTCCTCTGACTCTATCCAATTTATATTCAGAAAGAGCATAAATTGAACACAAATTCCTCAAGTTGGGAGCATAACTGCAATTAAGACAAGGAAAAGAAACTAGTACAAGTTCTTGCTCCTTTGGGTTTCAAATCTGTCATGATCTAAACCAGCAGAGTATTCAGTGTGGTAACTGCCTGAAAGCAGCAGACACTCTGGATTTGTAGTTTCTGCAGATGAGTGCCATTTAAGTCTTTTCACTTTTGGCAATTAGAACTGGAGCAAACAGCATTTAGGTGCATTTGAGAATTCATTAAAAGAATTTAACATAGCATAAACAAGGACATTATCAACTAAAAGCTACACTGGTATATTTTGTATGAAAATCTTTAATGTTTTATGGGAAAATAAAGGAAAAATAGGCCTCTTCAAAGAAGAAAAATGAATATTTTATGATTCCTGCCACTTATCATGAGCTGGTAGATTACTTACCTTCAGGTACAACAACTATGTTATTTGAATGAAGGTACCTGGGGGGAGGAGAAAAAGCAGAGGACACCACCTGTTACCCTCAAGGACTTCTGCTACATAATCAGTTTGCAAAATATCCAGTTTCAGACTGAAAGAGCACCCTCAAAGCCATTCCTCCCTCTAACCACAAAAGCTGTGGAAACTGTATAAACTGGCAATGGACAGGTACTTAAGTTTCACTTGGATTATTAAATGATTAGCATAAAAATAAAAGAAAATTACATACAATTATGTAAAACAAACCATTCACAGTTACAATAATAATGGGCTTTAGTTTTGCGAGTCATAAGGAGGAAAACAAAAAGGGAAAAGAATAAGCAGAGAGAATAACCAGAATAAATCATATTTGATCACCAGGTTATTTGACACTAAATGCTGGCCAAGGAAGGAAAAAAACCCCCACACCCACACAAGTTATACAACTGCAAACATTTTCCCCTGCACATAAACTCTCACACCTTTAGTGAAGAAATAAGCACATGATCTATTCACTGAAAGTGGGTTTTTCAAACTTAAAAGAAAGAAAAACCCAATCTTACTACATGGTTATTTATGCAGCTACAGAGGGTGGCCAGATCTCTCACTAAGAATATTCAGCACCCTCTGATGGAGCACTTCCAGTACTTCTGGTAAGATAAACACTGATCTTAGATTTTACACATTTCAGATTTCAATCATCATTTCTGCAAAAGAACAATTGGATCTTGTAGAAAGTAACAGTAACAAAATTTCCCAATACTGATATCCAACTGTAAAGGAATATTGAGTACTCAATGTTCAATTGCTTAGGCACACATAGAATTATTTTCATGGCATGCTTTTTCTTACTGTATTACAAGAGCATTTTCTAAACTAGGAGCCTCTCTTTTCAGGGAGAAAGAACAAGGGAAAAGACATATGAACATTTCAACTACCCGGGGCACCTGAACCTTCTCTTCCTCTTAAAAAACTACAGTTTGCTAAAAACTTAACAAACATAAGAACAGCATATGTGTTTGTAAAAACATGAAACACGGAATGAGAATTCTCCTACCCATTTCAGCTGCAGCTCCTGAAAATATTTGTGAACTACTTCACTTAAGCTAAAAAAAAATGTATTATGAGGAGCTACACCTCATAGCTCAGCATCAGGATCGTGATATGCAAAGGAAAACACACAAGTGAAATAACTAAGGATGTCACTTTTAGGAAAATAAAAATAATTTAAATTTGTCTCTCCAAACTGAAAGCCACTGTGGAAATAATTCTTTAAATAAATCCTGATTTTGTGGTCTCTTCCCCAACAACAAAACACGTCCTATTGTCTCATCAGAAATTGATTTGTCCTATTAGAGCTACACAAGCCAAGGCTCTTTGCAGCTCTCTGCAGACCACCAGAATGTGTGGGATAATGGTGGGACAACTGAGCTTGCTGAACACCAAATAATGAAGTTTGACTCCTATAAACCAGTGTTTGTGAGAAATTCTCTTAATTTAAATAGGTTTTCCTAAAAGCAGCATCAAATAACACGGAGGTTTCCTGATGCCCAGTGGCAAACCATGATATCAAATATAAAAATATTTATTTTACTGCTTCAGAGCACAAACACTCTGAAGGCAGAGGCAGGATGAGACAGGATTCACTCTTGAGCAAGTCAGAGGCTGCAGTGACCTCAGTTCCACTGTGGGCACACAGTGTGAAGGTGGGGTTCCAGGGCCACAGGAGCATGGCAAGACCAGACAGCTGAGGGCACTGACCCCTCACATAAACACCTCCCATGTGGAGCTGCCCATTAAATAAACATCATCAGTTACTCATCTGAAACTGAGACAAAGGGCTGAAAAGGGAAAAAGAAGACATCCCTTTTAATGCCTCACTGCCAATCCTACCACAGGATCACAACTTTGTAACAAGAAAAGGGGAAGGAAGAAAACATTGTCTCAGGGGCTTAATTAATTGTCAAAATAATCCAGTGCATGGGACATCCATTTTTTTGGACAAGACTGGATGAACTGCTCTGCCTACAGCAATCATCATTCCACAGTTACTACCCCTACATGCTCATCTGTGCTCCTATTTGACAATCTGTGACTTGGTTCCAAAAACTGATTACTACAATCAGCAAGGCTGAGATCACAAAACCCTTGGGAGCTGGGGATGGGCTGGAGGCTGTAACCTGTTCCTCTGGCTCTGCCACAACCCTCTGACCACTGCACTGGGAGGTTCCAGGGGTTTATCAGTGTGACAAGTCTACACAGGATTTATGGGGTAAGTTTTTTTTCCCCTTAGCAGTATAGACACTGGTATAAAGGTTCTTCTCATAAAATAAACAAGAAATTTTTAAAAAATCAAAATTGGACTTAATATGCCTCCTTCAGAAAAAAAGCCCAACAACAAACAAATTAAGAACACACAACAAAAAAATTACCCTTTCTTGCCCCCCAAGAAAGCCCTCCACAATTAAGAGAGAAATTATGTGCAAGTAATACATTCTAGATTATTTTAAGATGAGACAGATAAGCATTATAAAAATATATTCAAACTCCTACACAAACTCACAATTCCACGAGGTTTGGAAGCTTCTGTGCAAGGTTTTCTGGCTGAAAGAGAGTTAAGAGATTTTTTAGGTTTTGAAACAAAAACCAGACACACAAACATTGTGCACCCAAGTCATTTTAATCACCATACTACAACGTGTCAGCAGGGAAAATGGCAACAAGGAATGTCTGTACAATATCCCCAAGTATCCATCAGGGCCACCTCAGATGTATCCAGGGTGAGCAACTCACCACTGAGCAGAGCTACAGCCTAGAAGTGACATTATCATGTCCTCAGCAAAATGGGAGTCAGATTTCTGAGATCGAAAAGAGGGATTACCTCATCTCCTTTTGAAAATATATTCAAATAAATGAGTTAGTTGAAGGCAAGAGATTGCTAAGAAGTTGCAGCCTTTACAGACTTAAAGCAGAACAAGAACTACACAAGATGTCTAACCAGAATGTATTTTATAATGCTGCTAAACTGGGAAATGACCTACAGTCTTAGTGTAGCTTTATCAATTACCACCAAGCCAGAACTGCTGAATCCATCAAACTAGATTTTCATATTTACATATTAACATGCATATCATTTCCTAACTGCCAACTGATCCCTAGCTGTAATTCTCTTCCTTGGTGGCATTTACAACCATGAACACATATCACAAAATTGGCTTCACAAGTTTCAGATGTCGTGTTGGAAACTGTACTCAAAATTATTCAAAGTTAAGACAGTTTTATTGCTTAAGAAACCTGCTTTAACACAGATTTGTTTTACTGAAAAAAAAGGTGCTACAATACTGATATATGCAGAAACGACTGCATTTTAAAAGCAGCTTGACCACATAATTAAATTCCTGTTAAAACTAGAAATTTTCACGTGAATAAACATGATGTGTGATACCTTCAATAGCTGCATTATCTAAAATATATAACTTTGCGTCCATAACTTGATTATGGAGGAATATGCCGACCCGAAAAAGGTAAAATTCTCACGTGGCACGCTCGGCCCACGCTAGATCTGAGCCCAAAGCTCGGATTGTTCAACTCGAGCAGCAATGGATGGGTCAGGTCAGAAGTGTCGGGGGAGGTGAAGCCCTCGCGGTGACGTCACAGCCGGCGGCGCTGTCGCCGATGCGGGGCTGCCCCCTGGCGGCCGCTCCGCCACGGCGCGGCCACCGCCCGGCCCGGCAAACACCGGGAGAACGGGCTCGGGCACCGCGTTTTACTGCCTTAACTGCAAAAAGCGTGGAAAAAAAGCAAGTTCACTGCCATCCTACAGCCTTTGGTATTGTTGAACCACAAACTCTTGTCACTATGTCACCTGCTGCTCTGTCAGGGCAGGACAGCATCACGTATGCTGAGGTAGTAAATTAGGAACGATTATTTTTGATCTTGCTTCCGACAGAGGTAACGAGGCAAACACCAATTTCCTTTTAATAGACGAGGAAATTGGGTACTGGAAGGTTCGTGTTCTCAAAGATTAACTGAGAAGTGGGAAGATTTGATGCTGAGATACAGGTGTGCTGCATGGCTCCTTGATCCATTCATTATGTCACAGCACTCCATCACTTCCATCTTGCCAATGAAGACAAAAATGAAATTATTCTTAGCCAAGGTAAATTCTGTCAGCTATCCCAGACATTTCATAGGAGTCATCTGTCAAGGACAGGAGTCATTTTTGAAGAGTAAAGAACAAAAGCTGATTTAGTAATTTACTTTCAGAATTCTGAAGGAATGGACCAGAGGGACAAAAGTACCACCTAACTTTAGAGAAATATGCAGGTTCCATTTTGATGGTTTTCAATAATGTTTATGCAATTTAAAGTACTTATTGATGAGCTATTGCTCATCACCTTGCATTAGAGAAGTATAAGGAATTCACATCTTCCTTCAGTAATTTAATTGTTTTCAACTATTCTCAGAGGAGATTTCAACTCCACACACTGCCCCAGTGTACCTGACTTTACTAAAATTGAGAGCACTACTTGTCCTACCAGTAGTGGACATGGAAAAACCTCATTATGAAATTCTGCTTTATAAAATGTCGATGATTTCTGTTTCCCCCAGTTCCTCCTGTTTTTCCTCTCTATCAATCTCTTCTCTCAGGGCACACTCTCTGAAGGTCCCCTCACTGCTGCTCTCTAGGTTCTCTCCAATTCACCCAGGCTGTTCACGAGTGTGAAACTCTCTGCTCCAGCTTGTGCTTTAACAGCACCCAATAATTACTTCCTTCTGCTTTTAATGAGGATTGTGAAACTTTCCATGTTCCAAAAAGACATCTGCCTTTTTTTGTAACATGCTGCTGATTTGATCTATTTTGGTCCACTACAACTTCCAACATCTCTTCTGCGGAACAGATGCTCAGTGAATGACACCCAAATTTGTTTGCCTTGTTCCAACAATAGTGCTGAGCACTTGAATGAGATCCCAACAAGGCACATTATGAGCAAGTTATCCTGATTGCTGTGAATCTAATCATGCTCTGCTGCACGCTGTTGGAAAGCAATTTTGCCCAAGTATGACCTACATTTTAACTTTTGTTTCAGTTTCTTTATCCAGGTCTTAACACTTCCATACAAAACCCTCCCCATTGTTTCGTCTTTTGAGCAGTGCAAAGTTTGTGAACCTTACTGCAGTAAATCATCACTGAATTTCACAAAGTGTCAAGCAGAGCTGTTTACAGCATTTGGCTAATTTTATAGCAGTTTTGATTTGTAACCATGAATCCTATCCTCCTGTTAAATTATTACACATTATTAAATTACTGGCCAAAAGCAGAGTGCTAAAATAATTCTCTACAGTACATGTCAACTTAAGTGACTCATTCAAGATGAAGAAAAAGCATAAAATCTTCAGAATCCTTTCAGCTTTTGGCCCTTGAAGTGGAGTACTGGACTTGTTCTAGGAAATCCTGAAAACTGTACAATTTTGGTGAATTTTAAGTAGTCATGCCCTACAGCTCCTCTATCGTTTCTATTATTTTACCTCTCATACCATGGAAGAGCCCATCAGAAAAACTCAACCAACAAATCCAAACCAATCAAGCAACTAAAAATGCAAACTTGGAGACTTGAGCCTATTGACAGTGGCAAGTTCTGACTCTATCCTACAGAGTATTAACAGGTCAGAGCATCTCTCACAGTTTTTTAACTGCTCCACACTGAATTTTGAGGTCACAACATCCACTCAGGGTGAGAATTTCCTCAGTTCAGGGAAAAACAAGAAGACAAGAAGAAATCCCAAAAGAAAATCCCACATTAACTGTGACATTAGCTGACATATAACTGTGTTCTTCTATCAACAGCAGCCCATAGACACAAGTTTTTACTGGCACCTTAGCAGCAGGTTTGGAATTAGACCCTGGGATTGATATTGCCCATGAAATTAGGCACATACCAAGGGAAAAGTCGTTCAGCCTAGTGAAGAAATGTAGAATAGACTGCATAGCATCACCAAACAGGAGAAACCTACCACTTACAGGAGTAAAATGTATATGTTAAAAACCCCCAACAGAACAAGCCTGACAAGAAAAGCCCCAGAAGGTCTTGAGAGTTTGAAAACGGTAAACATAAAATGTCATGAACTTCCATTCATTATTCTCTATATTACCTCTGCAAGTTCAAATACTCATCTCCTACAGCTGATGACATCATTCAGGGTCAGATTATCTATAATAGCATCTTTTTTCCTGTTTCAAAAATCAGAATTCCTAAACACACAGACAGTAAACAATGCAATAAAGAGACTGTCGTACCAATGTGGTCAGGGAATTCCTTTTCATGTAAAGTCTTTCCAAGTACTGCAGCCCCTCATCTTTCAGTAACTCCAGAGGGAAGTGATGGAGATTTCTGTAATTTAAGAATAAGTTCTTGTGCCTTTCCAGCTTTGCCTCAGAGATTGTTTTACACAGTTCTGATGCCATGACTAAGCACCACGTCTACTGCATCGCATCTTCGGAGAGCAGACCCATCTCTAGGAGACAAAAAGAGGAAAAGAGCCCAGTATTACCAAGGTGTAGCTGTGCCTTCTTTTGCAGGAGGAGTTCCTGATTAGAGATTATCAGATAATTTATCTAAACACACTTGTTCCAGTTAATATACAGAGTCCCCAGACCATCCAACACCACAAGCTATATTAGAGGCAAATCTTTGACTATTTTCTGGATTAAGCTTTAGTGCATTATAGGACCTGAAATAACAAAATCTTTTGGTTCATTTACTGCTTTTAGTTTCATCCATGTTTGATGGACCTTTCAGATTATTTTCTCAAAATTGCCACCACAAGAAGGGGAAAAAAAAAAGCAACTTATTTTAACCATTACTGATGTCCCACATCTATCCTCTCACGTGCTAAGAAAAGAACCCACAGATAAGAAAAACACACAATTAGTAGAGGACTTTAGTCTCAGATGACTAAAAAACACCATTATCTTTTAAGGCAGTAAGACACAAGGCAATGAAAGTTTGAAGTGCTTTCCCATGTAAAACTAGTGGAATAATTTACCAGTTGGAAGAGATAATTGGCACAGATAGCCAGTAAAGCCATTTAAAAATACGACACCAGTATATGAGAAACTTGAAACTTGCAGGGAGAAAATTTATAAAGGGTTAGATAAGACAGCAGATTTTCAGTTTGCTCTACTAAAAATAAAACAAGAAAGAACAAAGTGTCAAGCTTTAACAGACAGTTTCAAAACCAGAAAACTAAAGCAGGAAGACAAATTAAAAATTAACTCGTATCTGAAACCTGACTTTATTCAACTTGTTTTTCACATATAATAAAAATTCAAGTCATTATTTTGCTGTCTAGATTTAGACACCAGCAGCAATGCTGCATCTTTTCAACTATCTCATAAAAAACATAATAAACCCAGACTATTCATTAAAGTTACCATTTTTCTACAGACTTGTGTCTATAAGTTAATTACATACACATTATTATTGCCATTAATGAAAGGCAAGGACTCAGAACTGCATCCCACCAATAATATTTTCTATTTCAATTCAATCCTTCAGTGAAGGAGAGGTTTCTAATCACAACAGATATTGGAAGTGAAGGTCCTGAATCATAAATCCCATCTGATGATAGGCATGGTACACAAAACTCCAGCTGAAGACTGACAACACAATCATACATGTAAATCAAACGACTTCATTAGTTTGAGTAGTCCTCTTGATTTGCAGGTAACAGCTCTTAGCAGTGATCTGTGTCCTTCTGGAGCAATACACATTTGTGGGGGTTTTAACAGGTTTTTAACCATTGCCTTCATTAGCTGTTTTAAGGAACAGGGTGGCACTCCTAACATTAAAGCTCTCTTAGTCCAGAAGATCAAGGAAATTAAGCCATTACCATTCCCAACTCTACTTCTGTGATCAAACCAAAATAATTCCTGGAAAAGCATTAAAATTTTTAATGGGCATAGTCTGAGTATTTATTATTAACCTCCAATATAAGACAAGGTAAAGGAAAGCTCATCTTTCTCTGATTTTTTTTTTTTTTTAATCAGAAGCTGAGAAATGACAAAACATATGCATAAATATCCAACAGCCTTCCAATTTGTCCAGAGATGGTTTTCAGGTGTCCTGCACTTGTGGGCTTCTCTTCACAGAGCTGTGACTCCATGTAACACCTGCACATTTAGCCATGGCACACACGGATACACAGACATGCAACGCCACAGATGCAAAGTGTCACAATCTGCTTTGGCTCTTACTTCAAAGGAACCTCCTCCTACTCCCTTCCACCACCAGCCAAACTTTTTCCTCTCTCAATTATCTTTTTNCCGGGGGCGGGACGGGCCGGGCCGCGCGAGACCGCGGCCGCCGCGCGGCTCTCGCGAGATGTCGCCCCGCCCCGCCGCGGGAAGCAGCCAATCACAAGGCTCTGTCTCTCCCGCCTTCCTCCGCCAGCCAATGGGAGCGCGCCTCCCCTCCGCGCTATGCCCGCCCCTCGCTGTGGGCTGAGGGGACGCGGGCGTTCCCGGTGTTCGGGTCTTCCTGGTGT
>VYXD01016583.1:1019621-1058312 GCA_013397195.1 Hylia prasina | reverse complement strand
CACACGGATACACAGACATGCAACGCCACAGATGCAAAGTGTCACAATCTGCTTTGGCTCTTACTTCAAAGGAACCTCATCCTACTCCCTTCCACCACCAGCCAAACTTTTTCCTCTCTCAATTATCTTTTTCTAAGGATGAGGTGCAGCTTTAGCAAAGAGGAGCAGCCACAACCATGGTCTTTAAGAGGAGTAAAAAAGAAGGGTGAGGGCTGATAGCGCCCAGTGACCTGTGAGGGGCCGGGTCCCTCAGGGAAGGGCGAGGAGGAAGGGGAAGGGGGCACGGGGGAGAGCGGGTGAATGGAGGCAAAGAGAAATGGGATGGGGGGGAAAGAAGGGCGAGAGAGGGGCACCGGTCAAGGNGCCGCGCGGCTCTCGCGAGATGTCGCCCCGCCCCGCCGCGGGAAGCAGCCAATCACAAGGCTCTGTCTCTCCCGCCTTCCTCCGCCAGCCAATGGGAGCGCGCCTCCCCTCCGCGCTATGCCCGCCCCTCGCTGTGGGCTGAGGGGACGCGGGCGTTCCCGGTGTTCGGGTCTTCCTGGTGTTTCAAGTTCATCCCGGTGCGGCTCCATGAGCGAATATATGGGCTCCACTTGTCTCCCCGCGTGTTCACACAGCCCCCGATGCTAGCGAGTCATCCCTGCTTAATCGCTGATAAAGGAGAACATCGCTTGCTGATAAAAGTTGTGGTCAGGGACCACCCTCTACCTTTGGTGCAGCTGCCGCTGCCTTTTATTTCTGTGTTAACAGCGAATGGAGACGCTCAGGGCGTCCCTTCTGCACCCACAAGCTGCCCATCGCGATCATTTTTACCCGTGATAGTTGCCCCGTGGAAATGTTTTGATTTTATGTGCATTCACACACACTAGGATGAGACATAAAGGCTTGTTTGTGTCTTGTCAGTTCTCTGCTGACAGCAAATTCCCTCATCCTCAGGGTATTTAACATCACCGGGTATTAAAAAGTTGCTTTTTACTGAAGATCACCTCTACAGCTGGCTCAAAAAAAAGAAGCTCAGCTGCAGAAATCCTCTTCCTAGTTTCCACAGAATAATTAACATAAACTGGTGCTAACAAGATTCACGCAGTAGGTCTGCAGGGTTACCAAGATGAACACTTTGCAGAAGACATTTCTTCTATATATTCACATAACTTTCACTTGAAATAAATCAACATGCAGAAAGGCTGAAGATCTTTTCCCTTGCAGACTCATTTCTCTCTTTCTCAGTTCTAAATAAAGAATAGCAGCCCTTAATGGCTCATTTGTCATTTTCCTGCACTTGAAAGGCAATAATTGATTGTGACAACTACACTTGCTCCATCTTACTTTGCAATTGCAGTCTTTTTGGAGTTTGTTTTTTTTTCAGAAAAAATAGATTGGGCTTTGTTGAAATAATTTACCCTTCAAAACTCACCATCCTCCATATTTATCATATCATTCTGTACACATGATTTCTTACCGTGGTTGATAGCACTTGTCTGGTTTTTTCAGCTGATGTTACAAAGTGGACTGCTTGTCGACCACCATGGTTTTAAAAGCAGCAAATACATCACACTTTTTAATGTCACTTTGGTCTTGCACTATAAACATCTGAGAAATTAAAAGTTAAGCTTATTTCAGACTGAAGTAGAAGCTGAATATGAGGACTTTTAGCAACACATTCCTCAGGGAGAATTTAATGTGTCAAACCAAATGTACTTCTGCAGGATAATACTGAGTCATTGATCAGGACAGAAGCACTGTCTTCTCCTGGAACAGAAAAGGAAAGATAAAGCTTTTTTTCCTGGGAGACCAGCTCTTAACAGAGCCAGGATACTTAATGTGTTTATTTACACATATGTTGAATGGTTTGGGATTTTTTGGTTGGAGATTTTTTTGAGAGAGTAACAGATAGGAGATAAGATTACTGCACTCTGATATTGTTGAGAGCAAATTTTGTCCATTCTTTTCTGCTCACACCAACACACATCACTTTTTCTTGTGTTTTTCCCCCTGAAAGGTCACTCAGGATTCTCTCTTTGTTGTTTTGTGTAACCTGAATCATCACACTCATTCATTCTCTGTTCTTTCCCCCTCAACCATGGTGATCTCTGAAAGGTGCTGCTCTCAGACCCGAAAGCTGATCCCCAAAGCTCTGATCCTGCACACCACAGGTGTCCAGACTTGCTGCTGTAGTCACAAGGCTAAAAATGATGAGCAGAGCAGGGATATTGGAATTTGATCTTCTGGTGAGGAAAGCATTTGCCTCATGGTTGCCAAGTCATTCTCATCTAACATGTCAGGCCAGTGCGATATCTCTGCTAAGTAAATTTTACTGTTTCTTTACCCTAACTTCATTCTTATTTTTGTTCTTCTGAGAGCACGGGAGGCTTGACTTTTCCATCTTGCTAAGAAGGATGGCTGATCTTATCTGTGCCTACATAAAGAAACTAATAAAACTTGCTTTGAAATGCCAGTTTAAAGTAGATCTATCCAAGTAGTTTGCAGTTGTCAGTGACTCGACATCCACCATCATCTGGTGGTTTAGTGGAACAAACAGGCACAGCTTCAGTGGTGATCCCTTGTGTGTGCCAAAATCACACAAGTCAGATGAAGATAGTGTGAATAAAAAGAGATGATGCTATACCAGGTTTATTACACAAGGTAACTAATTGAGACTGACAACTGTGGAGAGATGCAATTGGAAATACCTTTGCATAATAAAACTTTATGCAAACATTTTCTTTTGTTTTGACAAGTGAAACAAGAAGAAATTATTTTTATTGAGGTTTTTATGACAAGTTTGCTAGCTCTCAGTGGCACAGACCTACAAGATCCAAAGTATCTCAGTGAACTTCTGAATTTGAGGTCACTGAATCCTGAACACTGTGAGGTTCCTCCTCCCTAATAATCCTGCATGAGTCTTTTCCACCCAGTGCTGTGGATACCACTTATATTGAATCATGTGCATTAAATTAGACTTTGTAAATTTGGAGTATGATAAAAATACCCACTTCGCAATTAAAGGTCAGTTTTTAGCAGCAGGAAAATTCAGTGTGATTGATGCATGACAGCAAGAGAGTGTTTCTCCTTTAAGGCTGGGTAATTACCAAGTATTTTTATTCTCTGCTCTTAGTGCAGTACAAAATAGGCTTTCTTGGACATCACCATGTTCTGAGAATTATGGTGAGGCAAAAATCTTTCACTAAACACTGAGCTCATGCAGCTGTGCTTGGTGCAGAGAGGTCCTGCGGGCTGGAGGAATCTTCTAGGCACAGATCAATCCAGTGACCAACAGATGGAGTTTCAGCTTCCTTTAGGTTCTGGGCTGCACAAGTGTTAGCACAGGTGTGTGCAGCAGTAGTGACTCTGTGCATCTGCCAGGTCTCACTGCCAGTGAACATCTTTTCCATGCTCAGACTGGAGAAGAATTTGCTTAACACATGCTTGGGACATTTGGAATGGTCTAAGAAAATGGCAGAGCTCTCCTTTACATGGCAGAGTTCCAGCACCAGGGCTGAATGATTTGTGCTGCCCTGCTGTCTTCTGCTTATCCCTAGAAAATGAACGTTGCCTGGAATTTTAAAAGCTCTTATGCAGTTGAATATGCAATTTCATTTTTTCTGCTCTCAGAGACACCGAGCAGTGGTTTTCTCCCTCATCTGAAGACTAGTAACTTCCATTTCTTTTTGAACAAGAGCTGAGGGCCTCGTGTCATCATCAGGTTCTGCAAAGACTTGAAGAAGCAAACAGAACATTTCCAGTTTGCATCCTTTCTTACAGAATTTCAAATCTTAATTCTTCTTTACACTGTCTTTACCTTGTTTTCACTTTGCACCATCTTACATAAGATGTTTTCAGTCAATCCAGATTTCATGTACATAAAGATACAAGATTCAGTTGGTATAAATGTCAAGAATTTTGGATCTGTTCTTTCCACAGGAGGTTTATTTTGCATCATGCCTCATTTGTTGATTTGTCTCTTGTACCGGAAAGAAATAAACTCTGTAAAATGTTAGGTCTTTACTAATGGAGAAAGAATCCATTCTCCAGAAAGTCCTTGTTCTTCTTAGGAGGTCTTTTGTAACTCCCAGTTAGTAATTTTGGTTTAGGGACAAAGCTCTCTTATTGGAGTGGAATGAAGTTACAGTGACTCATCACAGTACTGCTAACTTTGATTACATAAATGTTTTAACTCTGGTTTCTGCAGCAGTACAAAAGTGGGAAGGCAGATGGAGCTCCTGCACACCGAGTGCCAGCATGCCAGTATTTAACGTTCAGACATCATCCACCTTTGGCTCAGGTCTTTTTATTTTCAGTTTATTTGTTATTGTATTTATTAAACTGGAACTGACTTCTTTTTCAATGGCACAATAATGCTAATGAAAAACCTGGTTTCAAAGGAAGTTATTTGCACTGCCTGCTATGGTTCAAATCAGCATCACTCAAAATGGAAGCTTTTAAAACAGTTTATTGCTAATTTGGGCTGAACTAATTTTTGAGGGAAATGTCCTGGTAATCACATTGACTAGGTTGTGTAATAGACTCCCTAAGAAGTAATGGAAAGCACTGGTCATTTGGACAGGCTGCATTTTGAATGGAACAACCCTAATACAGAATAAGCAAGCAGTGGGTTTTGTCCCTGATCATGCAGTTTCTGCTCATTCTAAATTCCCACTGATCTAATTAATCTCAATTGGAAAAAGAACAATGCCTCACTGACTGCCCCAGAAACCAAATTCCTCTGTTAATGTGTTAAGCAAATATAACAATAGGCAGAATCAACATTTCTGCCTCTGCTCCATCAGGAAATCTCAATATGGGATCACTGCAAAGGTACCAAACCAGCCAGCTCTCCATGGCTTTTCAGATGTTAGTCCTTTAAAGACTGTGAAAGGAGCATGAGGCTGATGTGGAGGTATCTTGTGTTACCTCTTGTTACAAGATAATCATGACTTGCAAATTAATTTCAATTAACCAAATATTATTCTTTGACTTGCCACTATTGCTGTATGTCACAAATGCATTAATGAATAAAATTTTGTTTATTATTTAGAATTCACTTTATGAAACTCTTTAAACTTGACTGATTTGGTTGAAGTCACTTAAAACATTATCTGCAAATTTTCTTCGTTCAAACCAATAAAGTAGTAAAACTTAAATAGCAAATTTAGACAGCACATGGACACTTATTAATTTCAGGCAACAAATTGCATGAAATGTTCTTTGGTCTATTTTTATGTGTCCTCAATAATATTATTTTTTACTACCGCCCTCGGCTGCCATCGAAGCTCTGTGGTGGTGATTTCTCCATCCCCCTGCCTGCCCCAGGTTTCCTTTCTTTTCATCTTCACTGCATTTCCCTTCACTCCTGCTGGCAGATCTGCTGAGTTCACAATAATTGTCAAAAGATTCCTGAGTATTTTTAATGATTCTTTGGATCTAATTTGACCAAAAGTTGTTCTTAATTCAACGGAAATCAGTAGTTTTAATATTAAGCATTAATTATTCTGAAGTTTTTCCTTCTTCCAGACACCAAACCTACTCCAATTCTTTTATCTATGTCTATTGCTGCCTAATGTTATTTTCTTTTTTTCTCTTAGCCATTTATTCTTCTGAGAAGTCCCATGATCTGGTGTGGAAACAAATTCATATCTTGTAAAGAGACTCCATATCATCAGCAAAGCTCCATTGTTCCCATAAATTTACTTTAAAACTTTGATAAAATATTAAATCCCTATACTCTCACCCACACAGTTTCACAATTTTAGCACATATAGGCTTGAAATGACAGTATTTTAGTGACAATACACACACCTGAAATAACATTTTTATCTGTTTATGAGATGTTTGTATTTCTCATGGAAAAGTTTCAAGTGAGGTGCCAAATGTCTTGGTTGTGTAAGGTGACCGGTTTTGTAATTTTATTCCGCCATTCATTTCAGAAGGGTGTTAACTCCGTGACCTGTTACATTATGATAGAAATGAGGCAGGTGGTGAGCTATTTTTCATTCCAAGGGAATATAAATAGTGAAGGGGGGCAGCATGGTGTATACACAGCTCTTTGATTTATGCAAGCATATTGTGGAACTTGTTCGAGCGAAGTCAGATATAGAAATCTTCTGTTCCTGAGACCAGTGGGAGATTTGCTTTTAGAGACCTTGCAGGTTTCTCCTTTTCATGTAAACCATCCATCTGGTTACAGCTGGGATCTGACCTTTCTTTTTATTGAACACTCTAGGAATAGCTTAAATATACATCAGGATGTTCCACGTGAGTGGGGAGACACTCAACAGGCTGGCAAACACGGGATTTTTAGTTTTTGAGAGCAAACCAGAAAAGCCAAAGATCTTTCTTTTCTTGTTAACGCTCCGTGTTTCCTCCCAGAAGTCTGTCACGGGAATTCTTGATCAGTTTGTCCTGAGAGCTCTAAGTCAGGTAACCCCAGTCCAGGTACACTTGGCTGGGGAGCCCTTAGGGAGTGGTCAAGGTCTTGCAGCAGCGACTGCTGACTGTGGGTACTTTTTTCCAAGTCCACGCCTCTTTCCTGCCTTTGTCACATTTGCACCCTGATAAAGACCTTTCCATATTATAAAGTCATGGCACAATGTGTGTTCCCAGCTCCCCCCTTCCTCGGTGTAAGGAGTGTTTGAGACAAAATGCCATTGTGTTTGGCAGCAGCTCTGCTCCCAGGGAGCTGTTCCAGGCCAGATGTATGTAGCAGGGTAACATCTTCTATCTGACCAAAGGAGATAATTCAGTCTTTGTTCAAAAGTTAAAATGAAAACTCAGAGTCATTTCTACTGCAACTATTTTTCATTTTTCACCAAAGGCATAGGAAAAAGAGCCACATGCCTTGTAGACTCTTCCAGAGATTAATGCCCTGTAATTCTGGGCCAGTGAAATAATTAGGTCTGTTAAATCCTTTTTTGTGCTTTTAGCACTGAAGTAATGGTCAATGAGTTCACGCTTCTCAAATACACATTATATACTTGGAACAGCTCTCCTCTCTGGGGGATGGCACCTTCATAGCACTAAGCCAGAGATGCACATTGCTACAAATTAGAGACAGCCCCACCAATACAGCTACAACTTCATTACAATCCTTAAATTAATGTGTGTTTCTTTCATAAGACAACTAGCCACATAAAACCCACAAAATTTGCCTGCTGAGGAGTAAATCCCTGTCACCCCAGCATTCCAATGCTGCACTCTGGTCCTACGTTGGGTAGGACTATGGATAGACACACTATCAGAAAATCATTTATTTAGATGTTTGAAAACCATCTAAAGCTGAAGGAGAAATTTATACCAGAGCTCTCTTGTGTGGTTTATATTTTTGAGAAATGGGCATTCTCTGTGTATATCCAGTCCTTAGAGGTGGCTAATCTGTAATGTGACTCCTGACAAACGGATCAGTCTGGATTTGGAAAACCTCATGGATAAGTACACCATGATTTGGCCTGTTTGTTTTAAAAATTCTGTCTAAATAATGTTAATATACCCCTAAATAAGTGGAGAAAGAGAGAAAACTGATATTAGGAAATGGAGAAGCCCACTTCCCTGGAAGATTTATGTGGTACACTATGCCAGCCTTTCATAGCATACGTCAAGATCATAGAGGTTGATGACAGGGTGTGTTCTATTCTGCTGATGAGAGGGCTCAGCTCTCAGTGACTTTGGCCATCCCTGATGCAGAGAAAACCATGGCAGTGAAGCAAATAACTTTCTCCTACTTCCATTTGCACATGTTTCCTCCTCGACCTCTTCGCCACACATGCCTGACTTTCAGAGCAATCCAGGGTGAATGGCAAATCCTTTGTGTTGAAAGCCTGTCCTTTTCCTTTGGTTTCTTAAGGGAAGGACTGTACTGAAACCACATGAAACAATGACTAAAGATACTTTTTCTGGCTAAAAGACAAAGTCAAGGACCAATGCACAACAACAGCCTGGAAAGATAACAGCAAAGTTAAGTAGATAAAAGCATCACAACATAAGGGCTTAGAAGACTCCCAGTGTTCTGACCTCTGCTGTCACAAAGTCTTTGAGTTTGTTCAATACCTGATAGGAAAAGAGTCCAAAGCCCACAGAAGATGAACCATGCAAAGGGGACTTTCCTTGTTCAGTAGGGTCAGAAGTAATTCCTTGATATACAGACACAGTGAGTATTTGTTGTAGGGTGTTCTGCTAATTTAGCTACAGCATGTTGTCCTATTTGATTTATTTGGATTTTTCAATTTCATCTTTCCTCCTTAAATTCTACCTGTAGCACAGAAGTCAGAAATATGCAAATATTCTAAGAAGACTGAAACACATCTCAAAAGCTCATAGTATTCTCTATGCTTTTATTTATACAAAGCTATAATAGGGGAGGATCTTTTTTGCAAAATCAGATATTACTTAGTAAAGCTGAAATTCAGCTCAATGTGAACCCTGCAATTTGTCCATAATATTGGATTCCACATTATAGCTCTAAGTGCAATAAGATGAAATGTCCAAGAGATTGTACAGATTCTCATCTTGGAAGTTCAATGACAGCAAACTCCAGTGAATGTTAGAGCAAGGAAGAAACTAAGGTTGTTTACAGAAATGGTATCAAGGAAGAACCAAGGTAGAACAGGGCTCTTGCAGAACTGAGTAAATGTAAAAATATTTCTAATATAGTTGCTGCAGACAGAGGGTCACTCAAAGATGAAGTTAAACCCATATTCTTTAACCTCCCTACCTGCACCAGGTAGCCAGGACAAGCAGATCAGTTAAATGCAATGTTTGGGGAGAAAACAACATTTCTATTTAATGATTTATGCTCGGTAATTCATTGGTGTATAAAAGCACTGCTAGCAAAGTAGTTTCATGCATTTTTTAAAAGGCTGTTTGAGTTGACCAGAGACAGGAAGGCCATGAAAGACCTGTGGATGGCAAGTTTATAAAAGGAAAACAAATGGAACGGAAATAAAATCCCTTTCCAGCAGTATTTGACTTTCCCAACCCATGTGATAGACATAAGCCAACTTCTCATTTCATTCCTGACATTTAGCAATGTTCCCCACGGTTTTCAGATCCCTTGGACTTTCCTTCTTTCCCATCACTCAATGAAGAGATAAGTTATCTGCAAAAGGCTTAGATATAAAGTCTAGTGAAATTACAGAAATAGAAATATGTACTAATCAGAAAAGCAAACCTACTCTCATATCTGAGTTTACATGAATACTATCAGTATTTAAGCCAATAAACCATTTGATTTCCCTTTTGCTTCTCTGTGTTTGCCTTGTTATTTTGACTTAGCAGTTAGATTATTAACTTTGCTTTCTTGCTTTGAAAAATTCAAAAGAAACACAACAACAATTTCCAAACAAGAAAATTCTCAGTTTTTGCCGAGCGTTGTGGCAGGGAAAAGAACTTTGATTTTGCCAGGATATTACAGGCTTGAGTCACCAAACTCATGGTGAATTGAACATCTTTGTCC
This sequence comes from Hylia prasina, assembly GCA_013397195.1. NCBI lineage: Eukaryota > Metazoa > Chordata > Aves > Passeriformes > Sylviidae > Hylia > Hylia prasina. Next base: position 1,048,867 of record VYXD01016583.1, on the reverse strand, counting down.
TCTTTTTTCACACCTAATCTGCCATCACAGACTAGAGCTTTTCTGCAGTGTTTTTGTTGTTTTTTTAAAATTCTGGCTGTCCATTCATTAGCACCATAATCCTTCAACTTCTGTTGCATTTCAGCAAGTTTGCAGCTCTGGGTCTGTGGGATGACAGTGATGAACACTGGGCAATGGCAAACAATCCAAAGCCAAACTCACCAGTGCAGCTGAGAGGGTGAACAACACTGATGACTGCAGTACTATATAAATTCCAGCTACAGATTACTAAGCAGCTCTTCTCCCAGCAAACTGCAACTGTACATGTAAATTGTCCACTTAAAAATCTCAAGTGCTTTAATGTCCTGGAGCTATTTACACATCTTGGAGACTACAGGGAGAACTTCCTTAAAAGGGTAAGAAAAGCCACTGCTCTTCTGCAGCCAGGATGATCCTCAATCATCCTTCTGTTGTTGGGCTGATTGAAGGAAGAGCATGAAAAAAATAAGAGTATTTTAGAATATCATTCCCAGAGGTGAGAACTTTTGCAAAGATTTTTATCATCACTTCCAAAAGACAGTGAGTTGTAGATGTCATTAAAGAAATGTCCTGACTTTTGTAACATTGCTGATGAGAGGGGATCACACAGGTAAACCATTCCACAGAACATTCAGGGCTTTAGAAATTGAAATTGAATTGCACTGAAGGCAAATTGATAGAGCACATTAAGGCAGAGTATTTTGGCAACTTCACCCATCCTCAATTTCAGTTCATTTCAAAGAAGGGCGCAGATGTCCATTCTGAGGTCACAGATCAAGGTTCTCATGTTATGACTATTTTTATTAGACTTCCTAAAACTCCAAAGACACCCAGACCACAAACAATCATCTCCCCAAGGCCTTTAGAATAAGGACATTTTCTCCCAGCTCCAAGTTTTACAGGCTGTACTGGGTAACTGCTCATACTGGTTTAGATGACTGCAGAACCAGCAATGACAGACAAGTTTGGGTATTTTTTTAAAGTTTCAACCCTACACAATCAGTTTTGGAGAGGGGGAAGTCTATGGATTGCAGTCTTGTTATTTTCTACTGTGCTGGGTGGCAAAATGATAATGTGAGGCAGACTGGCCTTACCAGGGTGGCAGCTGGTGTCAGAGTTCTATAATAACACTTTTCCCCAGCACTGAAAAGCATTCAAGACATTTCCCTTTTGTTTACAGCCCTTCCCATAAATGATATTAATCTGAAGTAGAGCTTGTGAGGCAAAGAGCACTTCAGTGTAAACCTTCCAAGGGTGATACCAGCAGCAGAGCTGCACACAGGCAGCCTTGTTAGGAATTGTTTGCCTCTCTGCTTTTCAATGCTTGAGCCACTTCCAGACTGTTCTCTAAAGAGCATTTGCACACAGAGTCTGCACAAGGCTGAGAGAGTTCCTTAACTCTGTTCTTCTTCCCCAGGTTATCACTGTCCCTGGTCAGCACAAGGCTGAATTTCCACAGGAGATTTGGCCCACGGGCACACTCATTTTGGAATCAGTTCTATTTGCTGCAAATTTTCCCAATATATATCATCCCTTATGCTATGCTAAACACATTAGTACTTTCCTTAAAAAGTGATGTATAAATTAGGGTATTACAGTTTTTGATATGATGATCTAAAAAGATTCTTTTTCACGAGAGAAACAGCTGCAATGAATTACCTGTCACTCAATAAAATACACATATTTAAATCAACAAGAGTATAGTGTTTTCATAGGAAGTGTTTGTATCATCTCCCCATTAAAACAGCTGAGGGGCTTTAACTCTGTGGCAGCTTCACTTTCAGTGCAGGTACATCATGCATGTTCACTTAAAAAAAATATTATTCCAAGGTTCAATTCCTGTATTTGCACTCCTAATTCAATTATTTGGCCATTTTGTTGAAAAAAAGAGATCAAAATGTACATTTCTATATAACTGAAGAGCTAATAATGTTGTTACAGCACAGCCCCACTGCCTATCAGCAGGATTTCAGTTTGGAGATGTTCAATGTCCAAATCAGTCAAACTGGATTTAATTCAGACATCTAACTCCCTCAGGCTTGGTTGGAAAATGTCAGCCTAAAATAGCTTGTGCCTGAGTAGAACAAACGAGAAAGGCACTTCTGATGTATGTATTTATATGTCCAAATGTCACAGAGCGCTGCAGCAGCGAGTGACCCCTTCCTACAGACCCAAACAGCGCTCCCAGAGCTCTCAGGAGCTGCAGGAGTTCCTTCCACCTGCACAGCACCTCCCTAAAGTGAGGCAAAGAGCTCCTTGACTTCACCAGGTGGCCAGCAGTGACTATAGGGAAGGCTCAAGCAGCTGCCCCCGAGGTACCAGTTACAGGCTGGCCCAAATGCCAAGGCTTTGCAAGGTGAGCTAATGCTCTAAACAGGACTCTGCATCTTGGGTGACTTATGAGTCAAGAACTGAATTTAATGCTCCTCACTAACATGAACAGAAAGCTGCAACCATCCCACGTCTTGCTTTTGAACAGGACGAAGTTAAAATGTTTCTCACCTTCATTTTCAGTTAGAAGAATAGGGTGTCAGAGGTAAATCCACAAATAATTTAATTTTGTTTGTGTTTCAGCAAATGAAGCACAGAATTTACACACACCTCTTTCAAAGGTCAGTTGTTAATTATCTGCTGCCCTTAAACTCGCCTGGAAGGAAGGGAAGAGCTGATCTGAAAGGTGCTGAAAGGTAAACAAAGCATTTAACATTCCAGAGAAAACATAACATAGTCACAGTTTTGAGGGCACAGGGCCAGCACACAGCAGAAAGGAAAAATCCTGAAACACATTCTTTAATGCGTAACTGCTGAGCAAAATCCCAAAGAATTTATATGAGAAATGTCTTTGATTTTTTCACTTAACAGGAGGACATCAGTTATTCTGTGTTTTGTCATCCTGAGGTCATTTTAGAGCAGCATGGCAAAAATGTTCCAGTAGAAATAAATAATTCAGCATTAACACCTTGATCTAATTAAATCATTAAATATTCAGAACTTCTTAAATATTTTTTAACTTGCTCCCCATGTTTATTTATAGATTTATTATTAAAAGCTAAGCCTCTGGACTTTCTTTTTTTCCTTTGCAATAGGTAATTTATACCATTTATACTGAAGAACAGCAAATTACTTTCTTTTTCACTTATGAAGAGCTACATTGTGTTTCACTCATTCCTAGCAAAGCTGATTGTAAACATTTGAATTAACAATTCAGGTATAAATGTACAATTCAAATTAAAATAAAATTCAAACAATCCAAAGTAAAATTAGAAAACAGATTACTGAAATTAGATTTTTTTTTTTTTTACTATAGGTTTGTTAAAAAATGTATATAAAAAAAAGCATCTTCTGGCATTAAAGATTACTACCTGATATTTAGTTAATTCCTAATGGATGCTTTTTTATATAATGCAAGAATTGAACTGGCTATCTCTATCCTTTTTTCTGCTATAGTTTTTCCATAGAACACCATGTTTCTACTCAGCTTACCATGGACAGCAAGAAAGAAAATACAAAGAAAAGGACAAACTTTGGCAATAATTTGGTTTTTTCCTCACACTGAATTTGAGAGAGCCCTTCCACAGCAGAAAAGTTTCACAATTAGACATTTGCTTTGTCAGTCCCAGTTTGTTTCTCTTGTTCCTTACAGAGACTTTAGCTGCATTTTTCCACACTCTTTATTTTGCAAATATTAGCATAGAAAATTTAAAGACAAAAACTCTGGTGAATACATTTGGATTACATTTAAGGAGAATCATGACAGTCCCAAGCTGGAACTCAAGAAGACAATGGCAAGCTCTTCACTCTATTCAGCCAGTTTTGGATGAGGCAGTTTTCAAAAGCAAGTTGGCAGAAACACAGGAAACTATTACCTATGCAAGTTAAATCACAGAAAGTAAACTCTCAGGGGGTTTTGTTGGGGTATTTTTGTTTGGTTGGTTGTTTTCTTGGGTTTGTAGGGGTTTTTTTAATGGTTCCTGTGTTAAAATTAAGAAATTGAGGTGCCAACACCTGATGTTGTCCTGCACATCCCAGTTAGGTACTCATGTCCTGCCTTAACTTAATCATTTAAGATGCAGGGAAGACCTGGATTCTGTAATAAGTAGGATTTATTTTCCGTTTCTTTCACAACAAAAATTGAAGCTAAAGAGCTGAAGTAAGTGTTGGCATTTCCCCCTCTCCTCTCTGAGCACCATTTAAGCGTTTTGGTCACTGCTTCTCTCACAAAAAGCAGTTGTGCTGCTGAAAGAAGGGAAGGAGGCCGGCTCCATGCAGGGATCCCAGCCCAAGCCAGAGGGGCGCCGGGAGCGAGGGAGTGGCTGCAAGGGCACACAAATAGAGCACACATGAAACCCAAGCAGGTACAGCCATTAGCTGCAGAGCTGGCAGTGCTCTAAAGATGCTTTTCAGATAGGCATTTTATACCCTGGCACATCTTCCTCTGGCTGCCTCTGTAATGAGCCAGGGTCCTTCATCTCAGTAACAGGAACTTGGCTCATCCGAGTCAGCTGCAGAAGCAGGGAAGTGCAAAAGCAGGCACTGAGGATAAATCCCATATTTGTAGCTGCTGCTGACTCTGCTGGAGGATCCAATGCTGGCATCTGCAGGCTATAACTCATGGAAAAAGTTACACTTTTCAGCTCTGCCATCTGATATTAACCTGTGTGCAGCTGATTTCCTATTCCATCAGGACTTGGGAAGGCTCTGCCGTGGTGGGAGGCAGCTGCTCCTGTCCCAGAGGGCCACTGCTGTGAGTCAGGGCATGGTGGCCACCAGCAGAGTCTCTGTGCCCAGGACTGGGACAGCAGGGAAGGTGTCCATCCTCTGGGATCCAGGACTCCCAGCCAGCTCTATGGCTTGAACAGGAATTGAGCCATTCCCTGTGTCACTCCGAGCTCGTACTGACCCTTGTGACCGACCTGCAGAGGCTGAAGGAGCTGAGTTTGTCCCCTTCTGGTGTCCTTGATGCAGGAGGGCTCTTGGCAGATCACTGAGGGCACTCCTCAGGTGACAGGTCTCATCTGCCAGAGTCTCCTACACTCCTGGGAATTTCCCTTCCAACTCACTTCTACAGCTCTGTGATTCTATTTGCCTGGTGGCTCACAGCACTGGTAATGGGGGGTTCCTCCCCTGCCCTCTTGCTGGCAGCAAGGGCTTTATTCATGATATCACAAAATATTTGCTCTGTTTCAAGACAAAAGGAGAGGGGATGTCTCTGCTTGCTTACCAAAAATAATCTTTGCAATCTTATTCAAGCCCTACAAGGGAGTTGCTGGGGTCCCTGCTGATGTGTTTGATCATCTCCTGTATGAAGTTAATGTCCCACTTATTTATTTTAATGACATGAGACCAGGGCCCAAGTATGAGCCAGTCTTTACTAGTCACACCCTATTAAAACAACTGCTCAGAAACATACTTTGCCTTTTCCCCCAAGCAGAAAGGTATTTGTGTCAGGATAGGAGGGATCAGTAAGTCATCAATATATTGATTGGACTGCCAGCAACTGCTTTACATGTAGCATATAAGCATTGTACTCAAATTTAGCCACTCCGTGGATTGATTGTAGTAACAAGCATGTCCTTCCTAAATTTCCAGGAAAAGAGAAAACTAATACATTCACTACAGAACCTTATGGCTTTGTTTTCACAGACAACTAGATCCACTCAGGAATGCTAGCACAGTTTTACTGTCTTTTTTCCCCTCTTGTATTAATATACGCTTCAAGTGAATTCCCATGCTTCAGATGAGGTGAATCTATTTTTAGCTACAAGTATGCAAAGTAGCAATCACTTGTTACAAATATTAAGGTAGCTTGATGGATTTATGGGAGTGCAGTCTTTATCTTCAAAATAGAAGCATCTATAGCAGTCTAAGAGATGTTATGGCTCAATTCATTTTTTAAAATATAGAACAGTGTAATAATTTAATTTTTTTCCCCCATTACATTGCTCAGCAGTTGATCTTTTCCTTTTGCAGGAACATTCTACTATCCTACACAACAATGTGCTGTTACTTGTCTAACTGAAAAGACCTATTAAACTGATCAATTTTTGGAGAAGGATTTTTCAATGAGAATTGTGCAATAACTCATCTGATGCTGAGCAGCAGCATCCAACAAAGAGGCAGGACTTGCAAAGCCGAGTCCACGCCCCAAAAGTTGCCCAATTGAGGACTCAAAAAGCGAGGCTGGTCTCTCAGCATGGGCTGCTTTTGTGGCTGCTGTAACAGCCCATTCTGCTTTGTACCAGCAGCTGCTGGGGTAGTTTCCAGCAGAGCTCTTTGGAAACCATTTCAATGGAAGTTTTTCCAGATGTAGGTGTGAGCACGCCAAATGCTCCGGCTCTTGGATGTAAAAAGCAAACTGGGAGCTCACCCTGGGGCTTGAGCAGAGAGCAGCTCCAGGCAGTGCCCAGCTCCAGCATCCTGCTCTGAAACACTGCCATGGGTGCCCAGGGCCCCGTTTGGAGAGTGGCACAAAAATGTGACAAAGTCTTTCTACCCCTCTTTCTCAAGTTTTTCTCCCCCCTCCTCCCCTCCCAGTATACAAATTGTCTAATAATCTGCATTGAGTGATGTTATTAAGGCTTCAGAAAAATGATTTAATTCCCATAATACAGAAAAAGTACTTGCTAATGCTGTGCATTAAATGTAATTACTCTCTCACACCAGGACAGAATAGACTGCCAGCTATCCAAGCCACCAAATAATTCACCATGCAATGAGACAGGATCTTATGGAATAAATAAATTCTGCAAAGGTGCAGCTTTTCTAGCATTAAAGCATCTTTATAATGCTGGCAGGTCTTAGGTTACAGGAATTCCAAACTTTAACCCTTCCCCTCTTCAAAGAAACAGATGTTTAGCAAAGACTGATGTCAAGACATTACTGTACAATTACAGGGCTGTGTTACTCAGAGTAACACCACTATTTCATCTGCATATACTAGAGGGAAATACAAATATTTGAATTTTCTCTCAGTTTACTGATAGAGACTCTAAGAAATCTGTATCATAGAACTGCACATTGTATTACCTTCACTGCCAAATCTCATTTGGCACCCACGACAACAACAACAACAACAACAACAACAACAACAACAACAACAACAACAACTACAAAAAAAAAAGGACTGACAGCAACTCAAGAAACCACTGACATATTCAGAGCAAGGTTTTAATTAGATCCCTTCTTGGCTGAGCATCTCCTTGCATCCTGTTAGAATCTCTATTCCTTTGCAGTTCTCAGAGATATTTAGGCACAGGGAGTCACACAAATGCCTGACGGAAAAGACAGATGAGTCAAACTGTTGGAAAGTTCCCCGGGCAGCAGCTCAGATTGCTCACTCACTCCTCAGGCTTTTTCCTCCACTAAATGTCAGATGTGTCACTGATTTAGCAGCCACTGCCAGAAGAGATTTGATTACGTGCCACCATTGCCATCACTGATTTTCTTGGTTAATTCCTCTGCTTAAGTGATAACAGCAAATAGTGGCAGAGGCAGTCATAGAGCATCTCTGTGCTTTCACAGGATGAAGCAATGGCACTAAGTGAAAGTAAAGCCAAAATTAAGAGAAAATTCAACCAAACTAAAGCAGCAGTTTCCAATTATGCAGAGAAGTTGTCTTTTAAAAAATTTGTGTTAAGTAGCTGGGTCTCTTAGAGGCACACTCTGCAAAACTAAAGTGGCAAACAACCTTGGGCTGATAATAATCAACAGCCTGTTCCTCCCTGCTGGTTTTGCAGGGTCACAAAAAGGCTGACAAAGCAGAGGTCAAATAAGACAGATCAATACACTGAAACATCAACCCACCATGAGTCTCCCTCTATTGACCCAAATCACATCATGACAAATATAAGGAAAATAGACATTTCAGCAGGTCAGAAGCATTTTGGTTACGGTGTATTGCTTTTCCTATCAGGTTTATAAAATGTAAAGCAAATTCTAGGAATCTGCACTTTCCTAGTATTAGGGTTCAGCATCTCTTAACTTTCTCACCTTTAACAAACAGGTTTGATTCCAGCAGTAAATAAATTCCTACCACACCAACTTCACGTTATGATTTGGAAATGGAAATCAAAACCAATACCAGTGGTTTGGGAAAAGCAAATAGCTGGAGATAACATCTTTCAAAACCCAGAGCTTTTCTCAGCTGAAGAAAAACCTTGTTCATTAGGCATGTTGCTTGTTATTTTGTTGGTTGCAGAGATAAATCAGGAAAAGGGGTTCTACCTTTTAAACTATTTAAATTTGGAGTATGAACAAACATCTTTCCATTTAATTTTAAACTCTCCTTTTTAGAATTTAATATTGAGACATTCCCATATTTTCAGTGTATCTTAATAAAGTTATCAGGACTGACAAGCATGTCAAAACCAGAAAACTGAAATTCTGATGTATTGAAAACAAGCCCACTTTGAGTCCCATTCCTCACTGCTCAAACACTTCAAGTTGCAGAGAAATCAGATCTTCACCACTGAGAGTTTTAACAGCAACACTGCTTCACTTCATAGAGCCTGAAAACATACTTTTTCTGACAGAGGCCATTTTCAGTGGAAACTATTTTGCTGATCACTTAACCATCTTCAAATTATACTATGACTTAGACACTATTTTCAGATACTTTCTTCCCTGTTTCGCAAGGTATGGAGAAGTGTGTGCTTTTTTCAGTATATTAAAAATGGGGGATTTCTTCAGAAAGTCTCACACTTTCACCTGAAAAACCCATTCTGAGCAAATTTTTAATTAAGAGAAAACTGGGTTAAAGGTATGATGTTTTCATTACAAATCAAGTGTGTGGTTAAAGAGAAAAATGAACTTTACAGTACCCTGAGGGGTACCATTTAAATGGTACACATTGTTTTCCATTAAAGATTTAAATGGGTGTAAAACAGTTATCTTTGCTAGAAAAGGGTAAAAGTAGAGATGTACCTTGGTCAAGGGCTAGGCTCCAAGGACAATTATGGTGCTGACAACTCAGGGAATTCCACCTTCAGTGTTGCTTTTTACTCTGCCTTTCCCATTACCTGTGGCACTCCAGAATCACTGCTGGTCCACACGTGCTCTGTGCAGTTGGAAAAAGGAACATGCCACCTTCTGCCATCATTTCTATTATCAGCCTGAAAGAGGTGAATCTGGGCTGGAATGAAAAATCAGGTTCATTCTTTGAACCAAAATTATCCCAGCCTGACAGCAAGGCATTTGCAGACATTAAGTCCTTTTTCTTGGACAGTGCAGCCTCAAAAACATCAGACAGGAAGAAAGAGAAACATCTGCGTTGATTTTCATTGTTTAATACTCAAGAGTGAAAAAGTGTAAAATCACAAAGCTTATACCACCACAAAAAAAAAAAAAAAAACAAAAAAAAACGCAGTTTCATTGCAAATGACCAGAACACAAGCTGCCTGCAAAGTTTCACACAGCTGACATCAACAAACCCAGGTTCAACATTCAACATTCTTACCGTCTTCTGAAACACCTGCTGTTCACAAACATCAGCCAGCACAGAGCTCTCGCTATCTCACACATCCTTCTCTATGTTCTATGCTCTATTTGCTTCCTAGACCAGTGGTTTANGTTATCATTATGGCTAAATGCCTCAGGTTAATAAGAACTAAGTGGAAAATGGGCTTCTTATATTAAAACATCTTTAAAACTTAAGCCTTTATATGTGAGGCAACTTCGTTTTCACAGCCTTTCTTCATGCAAAGGAACTGTGCCTGAAATGTTAAAATCTTTTGAATGTCATGCTAATGCACATTTCCAGTTCTCTACAATAAGCCAGCTTCCCAATAATCGATTAAAATCCTGCTCTTAAATGAAGTATACTGAACAGATTTTTCCTCCAGACTATCAAAACAGAAATGTATCTTGGCATAACCTACTCTGATGTGCAAAGGAATTTCTAAAGAGCTGTTGTTGCCTCAGTGGAAGCAATACTGATTTTTAATTTTTTTTTTAATCCTTCAGTGCTAAGGGGCACCTGCATTTTATGAGTCACTTGCTCCTCACTGGTTTATTCCCTCACCTGACATTATAATCCTCTCAGCAGGTGAAGATAAATGGAAGTTTTGCCATCACTGCTCCTGAGGAGCACCTCTGTCCAAGAGTCCACAATGTGTCAATAAATGGACATTGTAAGTAGCTTTTTGTTGGTTGCTAAATATATTTTCTCCAGATATTCTTGTATCTGTTTTACAGAGAATGGTTAAGTCTTGAAAAAATTTCAAATAAACTTACACTCATTATTTTTACCTCTGTTGCTTACTACAGAGCTGACTTCTTCCTTCATGCAATTATTTGATACTTGAAGTACAGAATCTGATTACTGGCAGCATGGCATCTAGCTGGAAAATTCTAGCTTATACATGATTATTAAACACAGAGATGTTGCCACCTTTAAAATCATACAGTCAACTAAGGAAACAAAAGTATAGGATGAGATTAGAAGTATTATAATAATTAACATCCTATTTATAATTGGAAGCACAAGATCTTTGAGCATATTGGAATAATTTTGAAAAAATATTATCTATTACACAGTGAACAGTATAAATAAGCTTAAATTACATGCCTTTAGTGCTTCTACACAGCTCAGTTTCCTATTCATTTTCCAGCTGTTGGTGGAACTTCCAATTTCAACAAATGATTCCAGACAAAATGAGGAACACATTCAGAAAATTCTGCAGTGCAGACAAACCTCACGAGTTAATCGTTGGAACATTAATAGCTTTGTGCAGTTTCAAACTTAGTAACTAAGGCACACATGGATTAAACTGTCCCTATATCTGAAAGAGCAGAATGTGTCAGTCAGCACGGAGCTTCTCAGCTTTGCATTTACATTCATCATACAAAGCAGCAGCCAGCTTTGAGAAATCTACTTCTGTTAATAGTAAGGAATCTGAAAAGTGACTCGTCATGCCAGACTAAGGTAGTCTAACTGGGTTCTAATATGGATCAGCACACACAAAATTAGGCTTACACAACCACAGGAAAACAAATGTGGGAGTCAGCACCCCGAGCCAGGCGTGTGTCTGCTCTGCAGAGGTGGGACACAGGGGTGAGTGTGTGCTTGTGTTTGTGAGCGTGTGTGTGCAGAAACAGCAGCTTCTCACCTCTGTCTGCTACTCCCATACGTGTCCAGTATGGCATTTCTTACCCCAGTGACAATATTTTGGCTGCTATTTTTGCTCCTGCCAGCACTGCCCAGGTCAGGCCAGCCAGTGGTGCTGTGCTGGCTTCCAAGCTGAACTTATAAAGTCACTGAATTATAAAGTGAAATGATGTCCTTCATTCAACCAATGTGCAATCCAAGTGAAATTAGCTTATTTGCAAACGATTTAAGTAGAAGGCAACTTTGGCCTGAGGCACGTGTTACATTCAGAGAAAAAAAAAGGGAGAAAAACATAAATTCAAACCTCAGGTTGGGTTTGCAGGGGGAGTGATTGAAAAGGACATCTTGTTTGTAAACAAAGGATTATCTGGGAATGAGCTGACACACACTGATCATAAGTGTCACCAATGTCATTTGTAAAAGTTTCCTTCTAACAGGACACATATCAGCTAATTTCACTGTGTTAGGAAATTAGGCACTATGTAATCATGTTTGACACTTCACACTTACCTTTAGCAATACCTAGTATCAGGTAACCCATAAACTGCAAAATAAGTTGAGGTTACTAATGTACACAGCCACTGAATCTGTAAGGAGTTCTCCTTACCTCAGTGGGAACACTATCCAGTCTAGTTTTTAAATTTGTTTTCTTTTTAGAGATATTAAATATACTACTGTCTAACCATAAAATTCACTATTTCTCACCTGGAATACTGTGAGAAATTCTTACCTCAGCGTTACCTCTCAAAAAAATGCACTGCATTCAAGCTATACAAGTAAGGTCACTTTTGGCAATTCTTGCAATGCTTAGTTTGATCCTACAGGATCATATTTAATTTTATAGCTATAATAACTGTCGCTTATAATGTATTCATTAGGCATTGCATATAAGTACACAGAAATGGAACTGAAAATCAGCTACTACCACTCATTAGTCTCATGTTCTGTTAAATTTGTGGTTAGTAGCTTGAGATTTAAATAGAATTGCATAGTAGTATTGTAGTAACCAAGTACAATACAGTATTAAGAAAAAAAATAATTTGAAAAGTCCTATTCAAGCACACACTTAATAGTTGATGTGCTATAAAACAAACAAAAAAATAGAATCCTTTGAATTCCCCAGTAGCAAATTCCTGTTTCTATGGGTGGAAAAATCTGAAAATATTAGACACAGAACTCTGAGGAAAAAATATTAATAGCATGATCTCTCCCAAAAATAAATTTTCCAATAAAATAAAATGTGCTGAATAGAGGCTTAAATTCAATACTTCTCAGTCCACCATTAATAATCTAAATAGTTGGAGTGCTTCCCCATCCCTTTTTTTTCTCTTTAAAAAAAAAAGGATAATAAAAAATGCGTATAAACAAATTGCTATGTAGGCTTCATCACAGAGTCCTTTCAGAACCACTGTCCATCATTATCCTCATCATCTTCCTCCTCATGGTCCAGGTAGACAAAAGCAACTTTCTTCCCTTCAGAAGTATCTGACCTTTGGTCGACCGTTCTTTGCAACTGCACAGTTTGATCAAAAAATGACTGTTGCACCACCTTTTCACCCTGATCTTGGGAAAAACTGGAGAGAACGTAGCCACTTCTTGTGCTTTCACTTCCTGCAAGCTGGTTGCCTTCAGTGATGACCTGTGGCTGAGCAGCAGAAGGGTCGTGCTTGTTGGACGCCAGCACTGCCACTTGCTGTTCTCCACTCTTCACTGCAGATATTCCACCCAGATTGGAAACATCCATTTGGAAAGTGTAAGCTGTTTCCCTGGAGCCTACTTTAATATGCTTCACAGAGCTGCTGCTCTCAGATGACTCTGTGATCTGTGAAAGATCTTCCACCACTCCGGCAATGGGTCCTGAGAAGATTATTTCCTCAGCATGAGTTCCTGCAGGACTAATTTTAACGTGCCTGAAAGCTCTTGAGCCTCCTGAAAGGGTCTGGTCTTCCAGTTCAGTGATTTCCGTGTGCTCAGAGACAGGCCCCTGGTAGATGATCTCTTCAGCTGTCATAAAGCCCTGGGGACCCAGCTGGACTTGTCTCACTGAACTCTCTGCCTGTGAGAAGTCCCTCGTGCTGCTGACCTCCACTTTACCAGAGATGGGTCCCTCAAAGATAACGTGCTCAGTATGAACCTCTTTTGGGCCCAGCCTGAAGTGCCTCATTGATCTGCTGACATCCACAGCCTCTTCAGCCTGGGAAAGGCCATCTGAGCTGTTGAGGGCCAGAGAGTCCGAACCCGGCCCTTCAAAAGAGACTTCTTCAGTCACCTGCCTTGATCCTACTGTGACACGTCTTGTGGCCCTGCTGAAGTCTGTTGAAATCTTCTGAGAAAGATTTCCAGAATCCATCTCTTCTACAATTGTAGTAATAGGGCCTGTATAAATTACTTGTTCTGTGGTTTGGATTTCCTCGGGGCCCAGTTTAAAGTGCTTCACAGACTGGCTGAATTCTGACGGTCCCTCCCTCTGAACAACATCTTCTGTAGCACTGAGCTCCAGCGTTTCAGAACCACGCCCTTCATACAGGACCTGCTCAAACCTCTGCACTTCTGCTGGGCCAACCCTGACATGCCTCTGGGACTTGGTCTCGTCAGCTGATTGTGATGAGTGAGAGGCCTCTCCATAATCCGCAGTTTCCGAAACCGAACCGTCATAAACGACCCTTTCAGTGGTGTGATAGCCAGTGCCAACGCTCCGCCTCGTCGTGGATGAGCTGTAGATCTCTTGGTCAGCAAAAGGAGTGTATTTGTCACTGGGGGAAGAAATATCTATATTGCTCCCATCCGAGCTCTCTTTCTTCAGGGAGTGTATTGTTGCCTTCTCCTTCTCGCTTGTGATTACTTCACCAAGCTGATCTACATCAAATTCATCAGTATTGAGGGTCTGGGACAGATTGACTTCAGCAACAATTGTCACTGAGCCCCCCTCCTCTTTCTGATCAACTTTTTTGATATCAAATGCCAAGTTACTAGCGTCCACTTTGCTGTCTTTTGTTAATGCAGAGAGCTCCTCCTTCACACTTTCTGGGAGACTGCCCTCCAACTGCTCCAAAGCTTCCTTCAATTGATGTTTAGGGTCCTTTGTTTCCTTGGATAAAAGCCCTTTTATCGAAGTCTGAAATTCATGGGGAATTTTAATTTCTTTTTCAATAATAATGGATTCAATATGGGATCTTTCACCTTCAGGATGCTCTTTTAAAATATGGGCACTAGCTTCCTCCCCCACCACTTTATAGGTTTCTTCTGGGGAGCTCACACCTTCCTCTCTCTTACTTTGTGTGCCTTGCAAAAATTCATCTTGCCAAGAATATTTAATAGTCGATTCTTCTTCAATATGAATTTGCCCATATACTGAGTCGTCATCTTTTTCACTGATGATAGGATGATCATCAGGAACAGATACAAAATATTTCTGTTCAATAGGTGAGTCATCTTCCTCGGTCACCTCTTCCACATGGGTGAAGCTCTCATGGCGCGGTTTCTTCTTTTTGACATCTTCATATGTGAAGGTGACGTCTTGTTCCTCCTCACCATAATGCCTCTCCCTCTCAGGGAATGAATCCTCCACCTCTTCTACTTGGAAAGGTGTTGAAAAATCAGTCCTTTCATCGGTGGTGTAATCCAGTGGCTCCTCTACAATCTCCACATTCACAGACACGTTCTTTCCGCTCTCGCTTCCTTTCAGGCCGTGATGGACAATATCTTCTATCTCCTCTTTGGAAGGAGTTCCCTCAACGCCCTCTCGAATCACTTTTCTAACATCCTGGTTTGATAGATGTCCTAAATCACCTTCATCAGATATATCTATGTCTTCTTGAACTTGAGACTGCACTGTGAACTCAGTCTTTATTTTCCCCTCATCTTCCTGTTCCTTCTTATCAAAGTAGGTCACTTTGGTGTCTGTTGACATCTGTGAACTAGAAGACTGTGTGAAACTTTTAAGAATGTCAGCAACAATATTCTCTGCTATGTTTTCAGTTGGCAGAGTTCCCATTTTATGGCTTCCATCCCTAATGTGCTCTTGACCTTCCAGACTGGACTCTGCTTCTGAAATCCTCACTTGGCGAGTTTCAGCAGACTGAGTTATGTAGTCATCTGCTTCTCTTCCTATGGAAGTTCTGACACCTTGTACCCTTATTTCTTTATTTCTCTGAGGTCCTTTGTCAGGAGCAGGCCTTTCAATACTGATTGGTACCTCAATGACATCTTCGCTTCTTGATTCTGAGGTGACAGTTGCATCTTTTTTGGTTGATTCACTTTTCAAGGTTCTTGCAGTAGAAATATCACTCCCTGTTACCTTCTGGCTAACTTCCTCACGGATGTATTTTCTCTGCTCAGTCTTCCTCCCCAAACCAGCACTTTCTTCTATAAAATATTTCTCATCTGTTTTCTTTTTCTCATCCTTTGTTTGTTTCTCCAGCTTATCTTTTTCTTTCAGCAGAGATGTCTTCTCATCAGTTGGTTTGCTGCCTCCTGTTCTGTCTTTTAGTATGGTCCGAGTTTCAATGATAGTTTCCTCATATTTAGATGGTTTTGCATTAGTAATCAGCTCATAAGCTGGAAATCTAGTGAAACCTGGTTTAGTTCTTGTATTTTCAGCATCAGGCTTGTGGTCCTTGTCTGATCTTTCAGCATGTGCTGATTGTTTTGAGAAAGATACTGTGGATGAAGTTGTAACTTCTGTTTTCTTTCTTTCTGGAATCCTCTTTTGCTGCATTTCAGTGCTTCTCCAGCTGCTGTAGTCTGGAGTAAATGTTCTTAGTTCTTTGTGGTCTGTTACAATCCTTTCATCCTTTGTGACAGTTGTTGAAGGGCGATATGTTGAACCAAGCAGGTCCCTTCCAAAAGTTCTTCCCCTTGTTGTTGTGGGTGATCCAGCCTGTGTGGAGTGAGCAGAGTAACGTGCAGAACTGCTCATATTTGTCACTGGCATTCTGTGCCTTGTGTCAGTGATCCTGGCAGCTGGTGAAGCTTTATTTCTATTTCTTTCTTGATAAGTAGAGTAAGTATCAGTGTAGTTATATGAAGTGTTTATAATATCTGCAAAGAGAGCACAGGCGACCAAGCATTAAAATAATGGTTTGTATCTAAAATACTATAGAATAGAGGGCATGAACTAAGAAAACATGCACTATGTTTTTTGAAAAAAATAAGGTCTTCATTTTCAGTGAAGCTTTGTAAAGGCATTCCTGTAGGTTTTGCCTGTTAATTAAGTCTATGCATAAATTACATTACAGCTAAAAGCAAAGATTTTTCCCAATTTGCAAGATCTTGCTGATTTTACCTGTTGTGCACTACTGGGTATTGTGGCATTTATTGAGGAATTACACTTTTCATATTTGTACCAATGTTCATTTACAACTTCTTATTAAATAATGCATGCTAATATCATAGGCTGGGTTTTTTGCTTCATTAGCCTAAGTGGCCTCAAGTTTCTTACTTCCTGTTGACACTTAATGGCACACCTGCCACCACATACTAGAAACTGCAAAACAAATACAACCCTTCATAGCCACACAATAAAGCACAACTAGGGGGAGAAATAAAGAACCTTTTAGGCTCTATCTACAGAAATTAATACAATGTGCCAGAAATATCTGACTGTTAAGACCAACCAGTACTGCACCACTCACATCTCTCACTCATGAGAAGCTACCACATCTCCTCTGACTTTTGGTAGTGTCTGCTATATTATTTCTGTAATTCCTTCCCTATTCTGTGAAAATGCCTGAGCACTGTCTGCAGAAGTATTGGCTAGTCCAGATCCAGGCACAGTGCTCACAATTTAACATCACAGGCAGATCTGTGTGAGCATTTCAGCCTAGGCCTGAGCCTGTTCAATTTCCTGCTACACACACAGCCTTCAAATGTCTTCTGGGACTACAGTAATGACCCCACATTGTTAAACTCATGAGTATTATCCAGATTAATTCTGTTATTAATTACAACAGCCACAGCAGTCACAGTGAAGGTCTATCTTATCTAAAATCCTGTTTGCAGGGACCAAGAGTAGATACCCAGGGAAGAGTATAAGAGCAGGGCAAGTAAATAGTGATACTTCCCTCGTATACTCTCACAGCCTCCAGAGATTTGCAGCTCCTAAGATAGAAATGGTATCTTTATGTTTAGTAAGTCTTTGATTTGTCTTTCATTACTCTGCTAAAATATCTCTTTAGCCCACGTGAACTTTTTAACACTCACAATGCCTCAGGATGATGAACTCCATGACTTTAACTACAGGTTCTGTTAAACACCTCTTGCTTTATACTTCAAAACTCTCCTAAGACCTGTGGGCATCCAGAAGTTCCTTAGAACATCAGTCCCTACATTCTCCACTCAAGCCATGATTTTATAAGGTATCTCATATAGAAGAGCAATATGTTGATTTAAAAGATTAACATTCAAAACTAATTCAATATTCACCATAAAAATATACTTCAGGAACACTACAGCATAATAATTTCCAGTTATATTTCATTTCATTCAAAATTATTTTTTTAATATTCATATTTTACCTTGAGGCAGTTTCCCTGCATACTCTTCTCTCCATATAATCCATGGCTTGCTCTCCCCTTCTAACAAAGCTCTGCAAAACACAAAAGGCATTTCTTTAAAATACTGGGAAGAATAAACATAACATTTTACAGTTATAAGTCTTAGAAATTGAAACAATTATCCTGTAGTTGCCACACTCCACTAGACCAGGTTGCTCCAAGCCCAATCCAACCTGGCCTGGAACACTTCCAGGGATGGGGCAGCCACGGCTTCTCTGGGAAAGATGTTTTATAAAGAAGAGGCAAAAATGAAAAAAAAAGTATTTGCAGCAACCTTCCTGTTTATAAAAGAGTTGCAAGTTCGATCATTTTCAAATGAAAAAAGAAGGAAAGCATAACTTCTACTGTCAAACGCAGTGCTGGAGGAAACAATTCATAGTGTTAAATTAACTATTCTTAGTTCCTATTCCCTTGGAAATCAGCACAACACTTTTCATAAAAAAGGAATAGGAAAAGCCTCTGTGACAGAAACTGCTTGGTTTCCTCTAATGACATCTCTGTCTGTCCCTGTTCCTCAGCCCTCCTCCTTTTTGGCAGTGACACTCCAACAGCTCCCAAACTTCCAGGAAATGCTGGTGCAGCAGCCTGGAAATGCTACGTCAGGTTCTGTCCCTGTGCAAGGGAATGTTACAACCAGCACAGTAACTGGGGTGAGTTTATGTTCACTTCTACCAGCCAGTTACATTTCCGGGTTTGGGAATGCCAGATGTTCTGCACTGATAAGACACAGCTGCAGCATCAAAGCTGGCACCAGCAAGGCTGGAGGACTGTGATAGCCAAGGCTTCTGACTCCCTGGGCCAGGAGCTGAAAGCCATTCAGGATTGGGGTGTAAACACCTCTGCTGGACATTTATGTCAAAATTAACAAAGCAGGTATTTTAAGCATCACCTGTGTATTTCACACTTCCCATAACTGATCACTTTGGCATTAGCAAAATATCATTAGCAAGGTTTTCTTTCTGTCATGAATTTGTCTAGATCCAGAAGAAAAGCTGGGTTAGAACTACCCAGGCTCAAGATGGGCATCCTTCCTTCTATTTTGTGAGTCAAAAAACCCACAATAAAAGCAATTTATCTTTCTCCACGTTGAGAGAAGCTTTATAGGAATTAGATCCCTTCAACACATATAATGTTTCCAACACCAAACATCTGATCAGATGAAGCCAGTGAGGGCCAAACAAATTGCTCTGACAGACATGCCAGAGAAGCTGGTGGTGATGCTGCAGAAACACATCCAGGAGCTGGCAGTGAAAGTGTTAACCATGATGAAGGAAAGCAGGAATGTGGGGAGTTTGACTAAGGATTTCTGGCTGCTGTTAAAACAACAGTTGTTCAGTTGCTGCAGCAACCTATGAAGTCACTAAAAATAAGTTCCAAGAGGTAACTGTATATGGCAAAGGGCAGCAGCCCACAGAAAAGCTGGATCTGAAGTATTACTACTGAGAGTGAAAGCCAAAGCTTCCTGAAACCTCTGTAAAACTGGACAGAGAATGAGTATTTTACTGGACACTTCATAATATGTATGACCTCACACTTATCAGAAAAGCAAGAAATTTTAAACTGAGCTTGGCTTACTGAACTGGCACGAGAAAGGGCAGTGTACTGTACTGAGCCAGCAAACTCAGGTTGTGTTTCTCAGCTTGACCATAGCTGGAGTTTATGCAAGACATTTTGCTTCTCTATTCCTCTGCATCATTTCCTAATAAAAACCTCTTGGTGGTAAGGTCTGCTTTTAAACTTAAACTGCCTGAAGAATTAATTTCAACTGTATGAACTTTTAAGCACTCACAGTAATAATAAAGAAAAACATTGCCCCAAGCAGCACTCTTCTAAATAAAAAGAACCATGTCAGCTACGTCCTGGAAATCAGGTCCCAAATGACACATACTCCCATTTTGTTAACGCTTAATTTAAGTGTTACCAGAAAATAATCCAGCTGTACTGTTACCTCATCTCATTATTAATGTCACTTATCTAAAGTTAGCAGGGACATGCTCATCAGCCTGTGCTGGATGACAACAGAAACAACCAGTCCATGAAAGCAGGAGGAGGACATAAAGTGGTTGGGGTGGGGAGAGAGAACAAAAAGATGTAGTACAAATTTTATTATGGTCATTCAGGACAGCAATGACTTTGTTTCAACTACAGAAACCCAAAATCTCAGATGGGGCAGTTGGCCATCCTCTCTATCCTGGGTATTTGTTAAGGAGTTACAAAAACCCCACCTCTCCAGGAAGGGGGTCAAGGCCATTCCACATCCTTTTTCAGGATGGGAGGGCAAGGAGTGTGAAGAACAGTATGTTAAATTCCCTGGGTGTTGAAAACTCAGTGTGTTCTCAAAATAAAACCCATACAGGACTAGGACCTATGGGATGATACAATTATGAAGGGGAAGTAATGAGACTGACTGGAAAATCTGTGGTGAGTAGCTCAGTAGACCTCAATGCTGAGGATTCCTTCACCTTAAGGGTCATTTTGTGAGAGGAAAGCATGGAAAGGGTCAGGAGTGTGGATGGAAGAACACACCTGGAAATTCCACCTGACAAATGTGTTCAGAGATCCTAACAATGACCATGAAAATAAAAAATAAAAAATGTTGTGTTGCCTTTAGTGCTTCAGAATGCAGGGTGGTAACCTGAACAGAACACTTGCACGACGCTGGAATTTCAAAGTGAAACATTTTACACTTCAACAACATATCTTAGAGGGGACAGAAAACCTCTTGAACCTATTGGTACAGGCTCTGGGCAGCCTCTGCTATGTGAAGTTTCTGCCAGCTAAGGAGAATTCAGATTCTAGGCAGGTTTTCTATCTCTTTTTAAAATCAAGAGTTTTACAGGGTGAGTAATTCACCACTTCTTCCTGGAAATAAAACTTAAGCATAGTTAAGCAGCTGAGGTTTTGAAGGGTTCCAAGGACACAGAACAAAGCTGTGAGATGCTTGATAAATATTTACTTCAACAGTGAGAAGAGGGTGTAGGAATAAAGATTCCCATTAGGTGTAACTTCACAAAGCCACATAAGACTCATATTCCACTTCCTGAGTGAATCTCAGCTCCCAGAGCAGGAAGGGTGAGCAGAGTCAGAGAGGAAATACACTTGGACATTAAGGAAGGGTGTTCCATACAACAGTGATCCCTCTTCCCACTCCAGGAGCAGTGGTGACTAATGGAAAGAACCGAGTCTGTAACAACTGTAGGAGTTGTAAAACAGAGAAAACACAGGGTGGGAGGCACAAAGAAGGCCCCAAGACCAGCTACCACACCCTTAACCTATAAGGCCAGGAGGAAAGGAAATGCCAGGGCCTTCGTGGGAACCTCTCCATGGAAAGTTCAGGATGCTGGACTGGGTGTAAATAGGTGCCTTTTGTTTCCAGTATGCATAAGCAAGGGTATTTGCCAGCATCCTCTGTGAAAAGCAACTGAAGCTGCATTCACATGCCATTTTTTTTTGCAGGTAAAAAAGACCTGGAAGAGGAATAGGATTTGAAAAAGAACATGGGTGAGCAGTCCAGAATTCTCCTACTTAACCTTACTGACTGGGTCCCCTCCCACAGCAGGGCTGATAGAGGCACACAAGAAGGAAGAACTATTTTCTTGAATAGGAAGCAAAAGAAGAAAAGAGGAACAGGTAAAACTGCATAAATGTAAAAACACAAAACAATCACTTTTCAGCTTCTGATATTTTAAAATAATTTTGTTTGCTGGCATTTGCATTTTTTTTGTCTGTAGCAAGGCCCATTCTCTTGTTTTCATCTACAGATCATCTTCAGTGGGCAGATGCTCATTTTTCCACTGACATCTGCTTTGTCAAGGCCATCAGTGACACAATTGACATTCACATCCATCAGATGAAGAAATCCTACAGATGTATGAGTTTTTTCACTGGACAACAAACACACTGCAGGTGATACTGAATTGTTCTCCTTTCATTAACCAGGGCAGGGAATCCTTGGACAAACCAATAATGCTCAGATAATCAGTGATACAACTCTGGAGAAGTTCCAGAATGTCATGGGCTTTACAAGGTTTTCAAACAACTGAATATCTGGGCATTATCATTCCTAGCTCTGGATGAATACTAATCATCAAAACAACTCTGATAATTCTGTTATTGTGACAGTGCTAATCCTGTTTTGCAGATGAATAAACCAAGGGAGAAAGTTTAACGACAACAGTGAAAGTCAACAACAGAGCTGGGATTAAATTCAGAAGAATCATGTTTTTTAGCAAAGTTAACAGAATTAACACAGACAGATAAGGATCACAACTGGCCACCATTTCCACAGTAATGCTCCAGACACTGTTGGCTTTCCAAGGATCACAGGGAGCCCACTCCACCAACAAACATCAAGGCACTGTCACTTATCGAGTGACTGCAGATACTTTTCCCACACTGTTTGTGATTTTATCCAGAAACCAACCTTGGTCTGTGCCTCCTTGCAGACATTCTCAAGGCATCTTCAACAGACATTTGGTGCTCTTTCATGAAGACAGACATTCTCTGCTCACTACTCTTTATCAAGCTACTCACAAGTTATTTCAAGTTTCTCATATTTTCAGTTATGCAACTGAAATTACATTTCATATGCATCAGTGGATTGGTAGTCCACATACTTTAGTCTACGCACCTCACCCATAATTCAGTTGGTGCTATCTTTATCCAGACTTACTGGTTCACACTCAGCATTAATGCTTTAGGACACAGCAGCATATATTATATTTAACTGGAAATACCCTGTCTATTTACTTTTTTGGAATATTAATAATGCATCCAATATAGACAAGGTAATGACAGAGGCAGGCTCCTTAAAAAAAAACTGAAGCAGCCTGACATTAAATTTTGGCAAATTTTCCCTTTGCTCAATAAGAATTGCACATCTCTCTGTATTTGAAGATCAATATCTCAATAAAAGTACTGTATGATTTGTAGAAAAAACACATCATCTTTACAAGAAGGAAGGATCTTCCTCCAGTTCATGCAGTTTTGGCTTATTTAGGATTTTTTCACTCCAAATCAGTTTTGTGCTGTGTACATTAGGATTCTCCAGACAAGAGAATTACTCTGGCTTTTCAACCCCACAACTACTTAGTGGCTAGAGAGAAGAACAGTCCTGAAGATTCATTAGCAGAGATGTTGTTTGCTCTTATCTCACACTTGAGCTAAACATGTTTTCATAACAAATCAAGGATGGAGAAAGCCAGGACTTGATCAAACAGACTTTTCTGTTACCTTCCCACTATCCTACAACTGCAACAAGGATGGGGAACTCACTGCTTACATTAGTGCTGCAGGTGGTCACTAATCAACAGATTTAAACAGAAATGTGCCATGTAAGTTGATGGCAACTACATAACCCCAAGTTTTATTATTTGCAATTTAGGGATATTGTCTCCTCAGCCTGTAACCAAATATTGCCCCAAAAATCCCCATCAATCTGATATCCACTTGACCAGGACAAAGAAAGTTTCTTACACACCACTATGTTTGTACCAAGTTAATGGGGTTCCTATAGATTATATTGGCTTTAGAGCCTTGAGATTCCCAAAGTCACTGTTTATATTTCAAATGCTGGAAAGAGGATGAATGGGGCTCCTGTATCTATAAAAAGGGATTTAAATTATCCTCTGTCTAGACAATAGAGGATATGACCACAAATCTTACCTGTAGGTTTCAATTTCAAGGATGAGGCCTGCTTTCACCTGCAGGAGTTCTTGGTAGTCCCTCAGGTAATCTGTGATTGACATGGTCAGGAACTGCTTTTCTTCTTCCAGGGCATCAATTATTCTCTGAACAGAAACAAATTATTTTTAGTTTTGAAAGAACATAAAAATCTATAGACTTGAATGCCTTAAAACATAACATTTTAAATTAAAAAAAAAGGTACAAAAATACATCAATGTTCTACCACTTCAAAAACTAGAAGCAATCAGCTCTGTGACCTCCCCATCCACAAGCTGAAATACATTCTTCCTGAAGCAAGTTTTATGCTAAATGCATTTTATGCCTTACTAAGCTGGTTAAATAATTCAATAAAACCCATTCAGATGCCCTGTACAAAGTTATTAAGGACACACAGCAAGGAAAATACCCTTCTTTATAAGACTTATATGTGACTCATTGGGTCATTTTAAGACATGCTTAAATCACACTCGAGATCAGAAATTTCAGCAATTGCCTTGCCATGAGAACCTTATCAGTATTTTCAGTTCCACAAATGTGTGGGTTCAAACCAGTTTTGGAATTTGAGCATCTGAAGATACTCACAATGCCCACAAGGTAAAAGATGAACCTTCAGTGGTTCCTTCAAGTTTTCTACAGTATTTGGATACCTGCTTTGAGGTCCACCCAGCTCTGTCCTAAGTGCTGCTCAGACGATGGATGAAAGATTGCTCATTTTCATCTCAGTAACTATGTATGACCTAATACAACATAACTGGATATATAAGGTTATATATAGTTACACTAAAGGGCGGAAGAAAGAGAAGAAAAGGGAAGAAAGTTTTAATCACTGGTGTCACCTCTCACATGAAGGGTGAATTGTCATTTATATGTATATTAGTACCAAATCTAACCTTGCAAACTAATATACTATAGATTGCACTTTGTTCTGGGGGCTGGGAAGACAAATTAAATATCAACAAAGGCTCAATTCTGTTTTGTTCACGTCATTCTGCGCTATGCAGGAACTCTGAAATGTCATTTACAGAGCAAAAGCTCATACACATGTACAGCAGTGAACAGGAATTCACAACAGTATATTTTAGATTTCATCCTGACAACTGCTTTGCAATCAAACTGGAAAATCAAGGCACTGATGGTTTAGTTTTTAAAAATTCAAAATATATCACTTATAGGCAGCAAGTGCTCCAGTATCACAGTATGAACAACAACATGAAAATGAAGATACAGCAGGAGACTCTGCTGTTAATGCCAGCATGATGTGCTAGGCAGAAGTAAGAACTAGGAATATGAAGTGCTGGCATGTCAAACATTAATAGTTTTGAGGGTTTTTTTAAGTAAAACTAAAAAGAAAGCTCTATGAAGGAAGCTGCCTACATTTGCCTATACATGTGGGTACAGTTCTCTATATAACACATTAATCTCTATCTTCATTTGCCTTTGCAGCTCTTGCTAAATGATTACACTGATGTTTCCCTTGACATGACAATCCTTGCCTACAGTCTTCAGTGTACTTAAAATTCCCTTTTTATGGCAGAAGACAAATCATATCTGCATATCTGAAAGAGCACCACAAACCCCCTGCAGGCCCCAGTGGAGGCACTATCCCATGGCCATGCAGGCCTTTAGCAGCTCTGAGGAAACAATCCTGTTCAAGAGCAGCACAGACACAATGGACAATCCCAAGGTGAGAAGGGAAGAAAAGTGCAAGGCCCTGCTTTTAAAAGGAAAAGGCTTCCCAGCAAGAACGGCCAGGGTGCAACAGAACCAGGAGTCAGCAAAAGGTGCAGCCTGAAGAGCTCTGATACAAAAGTTAAATGATTCAGATGTTTCTTGCCTCCACAATTAAACACAGAATAACCTATACATGCACATGCATTCCTTAAAAAGAGCTTTAAATGCTGCAGTCCCAGAAAAATCAATACAGGAAACTTCTACACTGGACTAGAGTGTGGGGAGCTCTGAAAGATGGAGGCTGTTCAAACCTATCTAAAAACACAGGAGCCCCAGTCCCTCACCCCCAAGTTCTCTAGTCTGGGTTTGAAAAGCCACCTGGATTCCACCCACGGGGTTTGGAGAGCACTGGGGATCCAAGAGCTGGAGTTAATGATTACCATAAGGGGCCACACAGCCCAGCCAGCTGTGCAGTAGTTCCAAAGGAATTAATTCCAGCGGGAGCAGATGCTCTGGAGCAGACAGCCAGTCACACCCAGCCCTCCACCACTGATGCTCAAACACAAAGCAGAAGACAACTGGTCTCAAGTCCTGTCTCCAAGCACGCCAAAAAGCACAGAAAGCAATCCATCAGAGTTCAGGAGATTGAGAGCCAACAAACCCAGTTTGCAAAAGGTAACCTCTGCTTGGCAGATCTTGTGTTTTCTTCACACAGGACTCTCTTGTTTCCCAGCCACATCAATCACAGCCCCCAAATCCCAGTGATGTCCTGCTAGGACTAAGTAACGGAATAGAAACTGTTTTCTCACCCTTCATATGTTCCTTTCCAGGCAGTGCTGGGAAATTTTAGAAGGGCAGTAGGGGGGAAAGAATTTACTTGGGTTGTCCAAGCTGTACCTACTGAGGGAATGGAGGATTCCAGGCCCCAGCCCTTTCCAGCTGGTACTATTTACTGATCCCAAAGCTCATTCAGTGGCTCAGCAAGGGAGGAACTCACACTGCACTTGGCTGGCTCAAAACTGGTACGCAGAAAAAGGCACATGACAGATCGACATTAAATGTGCATTTGACAAGATGTTTTCTCCTTCTCTTGAGCTCACAACACTGACATAGGAACTGATCCTAAACCCACTCTTACCAGTGAAAAATATCTGCCTCGTTTCAGAGCAGCAGGATGGGCCAGGGAGGGTTTTACATCCAAATAACTCAGGGTTTTCAAACCACCAGGAGTTTGTACATCAGTATTCTTATGGCACACAGCTAAAAATATGGAAGTAAGAGACCTACTGAGTTCATCCCTTTAGCACTCAGGACCAGTGCAAATTTTCCAGTGTATGATTTACTGCCTGCCTGGTTCAGCTACATTATAACTCCAAATACTTATTTCTATTTAACACTGCTGAAAGCTTCAGTGAGGATAAGGGCAGTTCAGTAGGCAAAGATGAACATATAAGGTAACTGGATGATATATGGAAAATATGAATAAATCTAATTGCTATTGCAGCTGCAATGAACAATAATAACTTGACTTTAATCTGTACATACGTATCATTTCTACATGACAGTCTACAATAAATAAGAATGGAATTGATGCTCTTTAAAGAGTAGTTTAAAACCCATGCTGAGCATACTTCAACAAGTAAAAGAAATGAGTGAGGAAAAAAAAAAGCTTGGATCCCAAGAGCAAAGCCTGAAACAGTTGCTCCTACGCATTCTATAATTTTTCTTCCTGGATGTGAGGAAAAGGTTTTATTTCTCATATACAGGAGACTGGTAACTGCAAACAGACCTCATTAAAACCCAAACGTAAGATCATTCAGAATTAATAAACATTATGACATATTTGAACATACATCCCGATAATATTTAATTTCTGGTGAAAACTGTCAGGTATTTTCAACACACTTCTTTCTTCTTCTTCTATTACTAAGATTTGAAATTATTTTTCCTGTAAAATCTTAAGATGCCAAATGTTCATGAAGTAACAAAGAAGTCTGTGATGTTGGTGTCAAAATTACAATCCATTTTGGAGCATTGAATTAGGACCATTCAAGGGCATCTACTGATTTTTTATTATTTGACTTCTGTAATAAATTGCTGACATCAACAATGGGTTCTCCAGTTGCTCTTTTAAAGAAAGTTCTTTAAAAATACAGCCACACACAGAGATAACTGGTTTAAAAACACCTTGCTGAAAAAGTTAAATATAAGTCACTGGCTTTAGAAGAGATACTCGTGGCATGGACAGTGAGCTACACAAAATGCTCTCTTCAATCCATATTTAGAGGTTTGCAGTTTGAGCAATGATGACTTTCATTATAAACCCCTAATAAAAATACAGACAGCAAGAAGGTCATGTTTTGGAAATCTCAGAAACTTTATACATAAAAAGGAAAAAATGAAGAGGTTTCTTTCTTCTTTACATTTTCACCTGGTTTTAACTGTTGGACAGATTTAATTAATGAGGGGTTTACCTATGTCATCTTCTACAGCTTTGGGAATGTTTACATATGTGACTGTGAGAACGAATTGTCCTGTCAAAAATGGAAAAAATATACTTAAAAGTTAAGAGCCTTTCCAATTACTTCTTACATACCTAATCTGTCTCAGTTCACAGCATCTGCAAACTATGCAACTTCCAAACAATCCAGCAGAGTACAAAAACCAGACACACACACAGCAACAGGTCCCAGCCCCTTCCCAGTTGCCAACTCCTCCATAATCTATCAGGGCTGCTGGACACAAAGCTGGACAAAGCACACAGGGTTCAGGCACACACCGAGCTCCAGCAGGGTGTTAATAAAGGGTCTAACAATGAACAAAAGAAATGTTGCCCTCAGGAAATGGATCGATGGGCTGCATGATCTAATACGTGCTCTCCCCTCCGAGCTGGATGAGCGGATGCTCCGCAGTTCCGGCAGGAGCTGATCCCTTCCCACGCACAGGGGGATTGCACATTACACCAAACATCATCCTGACAGCAAACAACTCCTCAGCGGCAGATGCTGTAACCCCCAACACCAACATCCACCTCCGACATCTTCTTGCCTTTATACAACTCAAAGTTTTCTTAACTACGCTGGGGACCACAAGCTTTTCCCGAGGCTCAAGGCACACGGCAACGGGTGTAAAACAGGAAGAAATTTCAGATTATTTCTCTGATTGGGACAGGCCACCTTCAATCCTCAGGGTGTCCCACGGCCCCGGGACTCGGTTCATTTGCTCGCAGGGACTGCCCCGTGTCCCAAGCGCTCCTGCCAACCCTGCCAGGAGCCCTGGCAAGGCCATGTGCCTGCTCCATGCTCTTGGGCACTTGCCGAGGGCAGGTTGGGAAGGGAGCACCTGTCACCAGGATGATGTCCTCAGGGTCACTGTCTCCCTTCTGATTCACACCCTTCGCACCCACCTCTCCCCAAATCCCCCGGGGGGCTCCAAGGGACTCCCCGCCCCACACAGAGAAGGGCTCAGGAGCAAAAGGCTCCTGGGGAAAACCCACTGCCAGGAGGCGAAGCGGGGTGGGCAAGTCCCGGACCACACCGAGTCAGAGGGGTTTTAGCACCTCCCGGAGCAGAGCGAGGAGGGGGGATGGGGAACTCGGACTCGCATCGCGCGATGGACCAGAACGGAAGGGAAAACGCGAGTGGCAGAAGGAGTGTCAGGGGAGCCCCAGAACAGGCACCGAGGGCCGGGAAGGAAGCGGGAGAGTCCCGGGACCGAGGGCCATGTGCCACCCACCTGGTACTCCTCCAGCTCGGCGCCGTGGCGGTCCTGCAGGGCCAGCATCTCCTGCTCCAGCCGCTCCCGCAGCGCGCACAGCTCCTGGCCCTGGCGGTGCAGATCCTCCAGGTGCTGCCGGCACTGCCGGCTCTCCTCCCGCAGCAGCTCCAGGTTCTCCCGGTTGCGCTGCGCCTCCTGCTCCTGCAGCACCTGGATCTGCTCCTGGTAGCGCAGCAGGGTCTCCCGGCAGCTCTGGTTGAGCAGCATCTCGTAGGTCTCCTCCAGCTCCTCCAGGCTCAGCCCGGCCAAGGGGGGCGGCAAGGCGGCCAGGTTCAGCCGCAGCTCCCGCATCTCCACCGCCTCCCGCCGCTGCCGCTCCGCCATGTGCCCGTGCTCGGCCTGCAGCTCCAGCAGCAGCTCCTCCAGGGCCACGCACTCGCCCCGCAGCCGCTCCAGCAGCGCCCGCTGCCCGCCCCGCTCCGGCTCCAGCCGCCGCC
>VYXD01016583.1:989315-1019569 GCA_013397195.1 Hylia prasina | reverse complement strand
CCAGCTCCCGCCGCAGCCCGTCCCGTTCCAGCTCCGCTTCCAGCTTCGCCCGGCTCAGCTCCTCCAGCTGCATCCGGAGCCAGGCCAGCTCCTGCTCGGGCACCTGGAGCCCGACCAGCTCCTGCTCCCGCAGCTCCGCCAGCTCCCGCGCCAGAAAACGGTTCTCCTCCTCCAGCTCCCGCACGCGGGTCACGAAGACCCGCAGGCGGGAGTTGAGCTCCTGCNGGCGGCTCCCGCCAAATTCCTGCGAGGGAATCTGAGGCCGCCTCAGGGAGCAGAGCCCGGCTTAAGGAGCCAAGTCCCGCTCGGGGAGCAAAGCCCCGTTCACAGAGCAAAGCTCTTCTGAGGGAGCAAAGCTGGGCTCGAGAAGCAAAGTCGAGCTCAGGGAGCTGAGTCCCCTTCAGAGAGCAAGGCCAGGCTTGGGAAGTAAAGTCAAGGTCAGGGAGCCAAATCCTCATCACAGAATAAAGTCAAGAGCCCAGCCCTGCTTAGGGCGCTCCCGGCATTGCTCTCCTGATCCCCCTTCCTTGGCATTCTGGGACCGCACTGTTGGGGCTCATCCTGCGCTCCCAGCACAGCCCCGGGCGCTTTGCTCCCCAAGAGGGATTTCTGGATTTACCCTGTTTGCCATCACCTCCTGCTGTTACTGCAGCGTGGCTGGGTTTACGTTTATATAAAGTGTCAAATGCCACTTCATAACACTACTTTTAAGTGGAACACCTCCAATTCTGACCTCATGTCACACCCATAAACCTTTTCCCAGCAGAAGAACATCTCACCTCAGGGCCGAGGCGCCTGCAGCCTGCACGTCCCTGTGCCCTCTCTTCCCGGCCTCGTTTTGCACCATATAAGGGCTGGATCCAGCTGGATCCTTTCATTGACTGCCTGGAACTCAGCGAGGAGGCAGTGAAGCATCACACTCTGTATTATCTACCAAATTAGACAAAAAAAGACGAGGAGTGACTCATTTCAGCCTTTCTCATCTCCTCAGGCATTCTTCTCTCTCTCTCCCTCCCTGACACACACACATTTCTATTTCACCCGGTGCTGCAGCACTGGGAGTTTTGCAGCGATTTGCTGCTTCACATAAGGCAGCACAGCTCCCACCTCCGTGTTTGCCCCTTAGGACCGCTCCAAACCAAAGCTCTCTCATGGAAAGGATTGGAATTCAGCACAAGCCCCACAAAGCTGGGATCAGGGCACAGATGTACCACACTGACCTCCTCTGGGCACTGCCACGCCTTCACTGCTCTGTGTCACGCTTCCCAAAGCCTTCCCACAGCACTACACCTCCCTGCCCCTCAGAAAGGCCAACTTTTGGCTGCTGCTTTGCTCTCTGCTGAGTAAGTTTTCTTCTAATCTCAGTAAAGCCTCCAGGATTTGAGCCTAACCAACACAGATAAATCGTTGGCTTTGGCCTAAAAGTCAGCCAATTTAGCCTTGGCAGATTTGCTCCCTCAGAGGTCACTGAGAAGCCGAGATTTACTAAAGACACTTGTGTTTTCTTGGCTTTGTGGTCGAAGTCAAGTCCCTCGGTGACACTCCAACACCTGCTGTTCTTTTATGAGGGAAACCACTATGCTTCTGGGAAGAGGTACCTTCCTGTGGTTTACGAGGCTTTTTCTCCCTCTGATGTCACTTGTCCTAAAAACCCCGAGTGACACTGATGCCCACACAGAGCAGTGCCACTGCACCGGCCGGAGCCGGGCGGCCGGACTAAACAAACTCCCAGGGGTTCACTGTGAGTGTCCAGCCAAATGTCCAGCTCTCAGCACCTTGTCATCCCTTACTGACAATTTGACTGCTTTCTTGCTGCAACTGTATTAATGAATTTTTATTATTTTGTCATTGAAAACAGTAGATGCTGCATCTCTGCTTTTATGAAAATTCTCTGAAAAAACACCATAAGTAAATTTCTCCAGATGTGGGACGGCTTTGCAGGCTGGGGGATCTACTTCTCTACTGGCTGTATATGGTGCCTGCTAATTCTATGCCTGGACTGAGCAAGGAATTTAGCAATTGAGCAAGGAATTTGTGGGCTAGGACAGGGAACGCTTAAAGGGGCAAAGTAATTTCTGAGACAGATCTTGAAGTTTTGTGACTGGCTGCCAGTGCTCAGTGGACCATCGAGAATCCCTGATTGGTGCAAATATGTGGACACCTGAAATGTTCAGTGAATCCCTGGAGTGCTCCCTGAAAATTTTAATGAATTCATTTGCACCTGCACAAATGGGGAAAGAAACCTGATGTAGTCAGCCAATGGTGGGCAAATTAAAAACTGCTAAAGGCTTATGCTGCCACAGTATTTCTCCTTCTCTGTGGGAAGAAACATGTTGGACACCTTGACAGAAGGGAAAGTGAAGACCTTCAGCACTTCTAAGGTGGAGGTGTGGAGCAACCCTCTTCCAAGGTAAATCTCTGCTGCCAGAGGCCACATCCTGCCCCTAGGAATTCAGCTGTAATGCACAGGTAATAGAATCAAAGACCTGGGGAGGGGGAATTTACAATCTTCTTTGCCACTTGAGTGACAGCTGAGGCAAATTGGGTCTCTGTGTTGCTTCAGCTCCAGTGAAGGTCTTGTGCTTTTGCGAGGCTCCTTGTCAGCATCCTCCAAACTACAAAGTGTCACCCTGGTAACTCTTAATCCTGCCTCAGCACAGCTTGTTCCGCGTGCTCTCTCATCTGCAGAGTTTAAAGGATGAAGCTGTCACTGGGGAAATGTTCTGATTCCGACGTTCCTGAGATGGATTGACGCGGGGAAAACAGGGTTCATTAAAATGGTGCAAGATGTTGTGATTGCTATTTATACGGGAGTTTCAAAACAGGTTTTTGTTTACAGACAGTTCCTGCAATTAGATCAGTGGAGGAATATTCCCCTGTGGTGGGTGGGAGAGAGTGTGAAGTGCAGTATTTCCCATCCTCACCTTTTGGCTTTCATGGCCACCCTGCTTTATAAGAGAGAAAATAAAGCAAACACCAACCATTTCCTGTTAGAAAATAAAGCAAACACCAGCCGTTTCCCGTTAAATGAATATCAAATATGATATTTCCCCAGTACCAGGAAAAGGTGTACTTCAGCTCTCTGTATGCCCTTTCTGGGGCTCTACAAAGCCTGGAGACCCTCAAAAACTGGCTAAAATGCTGCTTGGGCAGGGAATGATTCTCCATGGGCTGGAACTGAGCCTCCTCTCTGTTTCCAGACCAGAGGAATGCTTTGCCACTCCCACAATCCCTGCAGCACCTACACCATCCTTTCTGGCTTCACTGGGACTTTCAGTTTATGGATTTGTTCTTTCTTTTAGGAAGATCAATTCCCTATATGCCATCCTATCATATTTGCACCCCTTTGGATAAACTTTTGCAGAGCTATAACCTGAAAGCAAGGGTGACAGAGTCATTTGTGCATCCCTACCTGCCACAGCCCCCCCAGAGCAAAGCTCGTCCTCCTGTGACCTTCAGATGTTTGAGGCACGAGCAGTGACCTGGTTCTTTTTTTGAAAGGCCTTTGAAAACAGGAGCCTTATTTGACTTGGTGCAGAAGGGCCTTTTTTTAGAAACTCCCTCGGAAATACCCATTTCAAAGAATGCAGAGCTTGTGATTAAGGCACTTTGTTGTCTCTATCAAGGTGATTTTCCTTCTCGGTGAGCGGTTCAGTCACTTCTGCCTGCGTTTTGCTGAGGAGCATTTGCAGAAGCGGTGGCCGCCTCTAGATGGTGCGTTTTACTCAGGAGAACTTTGTGCCCGGCCCTTTACATAACTTAAGGTCCTTGTCTGAGGTTGCAAACGCTCTCCAACCAAACCACACAGATTTTAGTATTTCCTTGTTTTCTTAACTTGAGAACTTGGCTGCTGTAGTGCAAAACTAATAAAAAATATGCATTAGATACTTTAAAAAGTTGTATTATGTGGCACATTTGGTTGGGCCTGTGAGGTATCTACTATGGGGTGTATCTACTACATAACTGTTGGCATTCCCTGTCTTCTGTGCTAATTAAATTAAAACAGACTCTATTTTTTTTAATACAAAACTTTGCTCTTGTACTTGAATGCAAGGAAAGAGGGAAGGAACAAATATGAGTAATACCACAGAGATAAAATGATGGTGATGTTGCAATAACTTACTCCATCTATGGTATTTATACTTCTTTTCTCTAGACAGCATTTCCCTTCTTGAAGGAACAACACAAGATAATTTAACTGCCCCAGTTTTGGTCACTTTAGAAAAGCCATGAGGAAGACACAGAGAATTAATACCACTAGTTTGGGGCTGGGGATTAAGGCCAATTGGTTTTGCTGCTTTTTGTTGTGTGTTATTTTATTTTATTTTTAAGAAATTGAAAGAACATGTAGTTGTCTTCAGTGTTCTTAGGCACAGGAATGGTACAGTTAAATTATCCAGGAGCAGAAAAGACACCAACCTGCTTGCACTGTCCACCTCTACAGACAGTAATCAAAATGGAATAAATGATAAAAATTAAATTAGATCAAAAAAATCTGCTGGGCTTTCATGAACTAAGATATTCTTCAAAACACAAAGCTAAGGAAATTGCTTGTGTTATTTCAATGGGTCCAAGATTTTCTCCATGATTTCTAACCTGAAATTGCTGCTTTTAGAAGCTTTAAAAAAGGCCATGTATGGAATAAACTTTTCCAGTGCATTCTGAGTAATATCTACTGCTCCTGTTTTACATCTCAGCCTAGCGACAGAACTTTCTTGTAAATAAGGGTTATTTCCACTAAAAGGCTATTATGAAGTTATCTTTGATGCCGAGGCTACAGTCTCAGCTCCCAAGCGTAAAAGAACACTTTAAGATATAAATAGCTTTGTTCCGCCTGCTTAAATACCCTGTTTTCTCCAGGAGCAGCCCGGGGAGGAGCGAGGACACAACCTGGGCTGCTTGGCTGCTGCGTGCGACATTCCACGCTGCCCCGGCAGCTCCCCGACAAAAGGCCACGGGGCAGGACCCGGGCTTTCATGTGGTTATCGCAGGGTGTTGCTACAGGCTTTCGCTGGGCTTTTACGAGGAGATTGTTCCTCCCGATAGCCGAGAGGCCCATAAATGCCATCAGAAGCACCTCTCCCGCCAGCCCCTCTCCGGTTTTGTTTGATGTCACCGGGGCTCAGCAGCGTCGTGGCTGTTGCTGGGTCCTGATCTAATGTGATGCTCTCCTTCACTGGTTTTGGATGCTGGAGATGGGAGCTGAGATTCGTTCTTACATCATTTGAGGGGTTTTTTTTCTTTCTTTCTTTTTCCTTTTTTTCTGATTTATATCCCCCAGTTTTGGCGTGGATGACAGATATTCCTTGCTGCAACACAGGAGCCGTTGGGAAAAGATGGCACTTGGAGCCTTCTTGGAGGGCACCTCTGTCCCCCTCCCACTTCTTGGTCTTCTGCTCTTCTTCAACCTCCCACCCTCTGCCAGTGTCTCACTTCTCCCACTCCTCCCAGCCTCCCTGGCTTTTGGATCTCCCATTCACTGTCCTTGGAACCCCAACCCCTCCTGGTCTCCAATTCTTCTGCAAGCTCCCACCGCCTCCCACTGCTTTTTGGCCTCCCACCCATCTTTGGCCCCCTGGTGTCCCACCCTCCCTTTCTGGCCTCCCATCTCACTATTCAGCCTCCAACCCCTTTTCTGCATCACAACTCTTCCTAAACTCCCACTCCTCTTTTTGGCCTGACACCCTCATTTTTGTCTGGACACCCCTTTTACAGCTGGACACTCCTCTTACCTCCCTTTTTGAACCTCCCATCATTCTGAACCTCTCTCCCCTTCTCTTCTGGAGCTGCAGTCCTGTTTTCCTTTTGCTGCCTTTTTTTTTTTTTTTCTGCCTGCAGCCCTGCCTTTAGCCTGGCACCCTATTTCAGCTGTTTATCATCCTCTCACCCCTTTTTAGCCTTCTACACTGTTTTGCCCTCCAGCCTCCTCCTCCTGTCCTCCCACCCATGTTTTGACTGCCCCAGTTTGGGGGTTGGTGAAGGGCAGTACCGCATCTGGGCTATTTTAGATTCTGGAAAACACACCTGAGAGGCTGTTGATCACATTTCTTAACAGCAGGTTGTTTGCAAGGAAACTGCTGAGAGCATTTGCACTCGGAATTTAATCAGTCTCAAAATATTCAGAGGAGCCTCAGCAACAGCGCTGCTCTTCTGCTGTCTGTCAGCCGGGCGTCTGTGCAGGGAGAGGTGGTAGATGTGCTCACACAGATGCACCACCTCTGACTTCAGCTGTATCATCCTGTTTTCCTGTGTCCCCACCATCTTTTGGCCCTCTCTGACCATCAGCTGTAATTGTTATTTAAGGTTAAAAGCCCCTGTAGTCTTGGGAGAGGGTGGTAGCTCTGAGGTGGTGGTCCTGCCTCAGCGGGAGCAGCGGCACAGGGACAGGAGAGCCTGGTAAGGGCAGCTCACAGGAACCAGGCTGGTCTCTCATCTCCTCTTATCCCTGGTTAAACCTTCAAAATGGGAGTTTCCAGCCCATGTTATGATGCATCTTCCCCAGATTTTCCACACCCCATTCCACCCTGTGTGTCATTCTGGTTGGGAACACACTGGCTGTATCCACATAGGAGATAAGTTTGAAGGTTCTTCATGCACAAACAAATGCGTTTATCAAGCCATGCAACGATTTTCAGTGTTCTATAAGGCAGAGGTGGGACAGACCTTTTCAAATTCATCCCACTTTTATCTCAGAGTTGTTTTAACTTTAAGCAATTGGATTGGCAGGACAAATCTTAATGTTCCTCCTCCCATGCCCTTGTCCATTTTGACCGTCAGCTAAGGGGGATGAGTTTAATTTGTTATTCCAGTCATACTGACCATTAACCCATCCTCATTTAGGACAATATTTAATCACAAGCTCAAAAAGCCTTGAAAGGAGTAATTTTTATAAATTATAGTCTGAGCCATTTGTCCTGCTGAAGGCCTTGAGGGTTAACAACAGGAACATCTGCAAGGCAGTTATTGTGGCAATCAATCCCAAAATACAAATAACGCAATAATTTATAACAGACCCCCACCATTAAATTGTACTGCGCTATTTTCATTTATCTCAGTGCTTATTATGGTGTTCCACTGATTTTTAATAATCTCTCTGGCCTTTTCATTTGCCTGCTGGTGCTCGTCAGATTTAGCTCTGGTTTGGTATTGGAGAGCCTGTAAGCCAGGCTGGATCTACCATTTTAATTATTCCAATTCACTGGATGAAAAAATCTGAATTAGGAAGAAACATTTAGCCACGTCAGAGTGATGAATTCCTGTCATTCAGAGGAACAAATACATGCAGTTATTTTGTCTTTTCAGGGTTCAGTGCTCCGGTCCAAATGTTAATTTTTGCCCCCATTTTGCCCCTTATTAAGTCCGTCTCAGAGAGAAAACTCACCTGGTCCTTACCTTACCTTTTCCAGCACCTCTGAAGCAGCACTTTTTTGGTACATTCAGAACCAAAACAATGACCTGGTCCCTGCTCTGAGATCTATTATAATACCAAACCTCTCAATATTTCTGTGCCCTGGACACAGCCCCAGCTCTCAGGTGAAAGCTCCAGCTCTGTGGTCAGAGAGCGCAGAACTGGAAACCCAGAAATTCAGCCCTGACAACAGCGGGTGTGAGGATAAGCAGACAGGAAAGAGGCACAAAGATATACTGTGATTTTTGGGCATCGATGCAGTTCCTCTACAGCCTGAGGGCATCTGCATCCTTAGTCATGCAGCAGAGGTGGCTTGTGCAGGGAATGTGGTTCCCGTATTTCCCTGTGTTGGGGCTCTGTCAGGTTTTCCTCGCTAGACAACATCAAAACGAGACAGGCGTAGGGTGAAAGCCCTGGGACAAACGTGTGAGGTGGTGCCAGAGGTTTCACAGGTAACACTTGTTATTTCTGAGCGAGAGCAGGGGCGGTGTTGGGAAGGGCGTTGTGTTGTGCTGGCTGGGGTGAGTTGGGAAAACGAGGTCATGGGGGATGTTGTGCAGCACCGGGGAGGTTTTACAGCTCAGCCGGGTGCGCAGCTCAGCAGCCTCGCCTGGGCTTTCTGGCTCTTACACAGTCAGGAGCTTCATGCAAACCCTCATTTCCCAAAGGAGTCAGATCAGGTGCTTGCTCAGGAGGATTCAGCGATTTGGTTTTTAGACATCTTTCACCAGAGGGTTATACAAATCTGGTTTTTAGAAGGGAGGTCTTTCCACAGCCAGACTTCCTCACGCTCCTCCTGGTTCCCATCTCCCAGCAGTCAAGGCTGTGCTCCTGCTCCCTTGGCATTTCGGAGGGGTGGGCTGATCCCTGCCGCTGTTCGCGGAGAGGGCTGCGCTTCAGTCCCCATGGAAACAATTTGGAGAGTTTTCCAGCTTGTGTAGCATCGCAGAGCTGTGTTTTGCCTTCCTTTTCATTTCCATCAGGAGGGTGGCAAAGCTTTAACGCATTCATTTTGAAAAGCACTTTGAGGTGCTTGAAGAAGGTGCTACAGAGGAGCAAAGTGTTATTACCCAGATTAACTGTTTCTGTTTTGCCCTGGAGTCGCAGCTGTGAGTGTTGCTGTGCCCGCTGGAAGCAGGGTAAGGGAGCGAGGTCGCCGTGTACCCACGGTCTTCTGGGCTGCCCTTCTGCAGAGTCACCTCGACACCAATGGGAGGCTGAGCAGGACTTCCACAGCTGCAGTCAGGCAGGGAATACATTCTGGAAAGCTCAGTGGCCTGATTTGCACAGGCAAAATGGAGGGAATTCACACAAGAAATGGCTCCACACGTTTCAGGTGCAACAGGAGCACCAGCCAGGCGAGAGCTCACGGCGGGGGGAACTGGGGATCTGGTGCTGCCTTGGATGTGAGGCCCCCCCTCAAAGCTCTGTTAGCAGGCACAATTTATGCAGCTAAAATACCCATGTCAGGGGTGTTATCCACTCCAGGCTGCTGCAGTTAGGCCAGTTCCTGCTCCTGACTGTGTGAGTGCAGATCTCCCGGACTGCTCCGAGCAGGCTGCACCCCGATGCTGTGGCGGAGTAAAACCACATACTTGTCTGGAACTCAGGAATGTAACATGCTAGGGCCTAAGGGATTTTACATTTCTATCCCCTACCGAGTGCCTCAGCACCTTCCAAGTACCTGCTGTGCTCCAGACACACCTAAACTCTGCTAAACCCATCTGTGCTTGGCAATCACTGCACAGCTCTGGCCACTTCTGGATCTGTGAATTGGGCTCCAGTTTCCCCATCCCTCATTCCTCTACCTCCTTCCCATAGGGTAGGTCCCCTGAGAAATCCTCTCCAGTTTCTAGGCACACTAGGCTTCCTAACTCTGGAGCAGGAGCCTGGAGCTGATGACAAGGTTCCTGAGGATCCCACCAAGGGGTATTTTGTCAGGGCTGCCTTTTTCCTTGCCTCCTTCAATTCTGTTTTGGTTTGGTTTTGTCATTTTTGGGCGGAGATTGGTAGTTGGTTGCATTTTTCTAAATTATTTTTCTAAACTTATTATTTGTAACTTCCTGAATAACAGCATCATTAACAAACACCAGATGAATCTGCACTGCCTGCCTTGTTAAGAGTGCAGTGAGCTGGGACCACATTACCCCATCTCTGCTCTTAGTTCCAGCGACAATTTAAAAATCCAGTTATAAATTGCTTGTTTTAACATTTAAAACAAATCTTTTCCCATACATGCTGTCTCCAATTCAGTGTGATCAGCTGAAAACAAACTGTACCAAAAAATGAAGGGATCGATTTCCATCTGTCAGGTCCTCACCTGCTGGGCTGCCCAAATCCTCAGGAGGGAGAGGCCATGGGACACAACAGAGAGTGAGGGCAGCCAGAAGGGGCCCTTTCTGTCACAGCAATCTTTAGTCAGCTTGAACCACCCGTGAGTACACCCTCACTTCATCCTCATCTTTCCTGGAAAGGCCCTGTCCCCTTCCAGCCTCTCCCCTTGCTCCTGGCCCTCAGCGGTGCCAGCTGCTCCCTCTGCCTGACCTGCCTCTGTTCCCCTTCCCCCTTCCATAGGTCCTCTCTGTGCTCTTGCTGTGATTCATTAACGCTTCAGAGACACCAGTCTGAGTGGAAAAAACCCAACCAAGCACCAGGTTGTGCCTCTCTGTACATTTTCTATAGTGACTCACAAAGCCTGACCAGGTAACTCCCCTCTCACTTAGTCACTCTCTCCCTTCTGGATAGGCTGGTCTGACTCCTCACTTCACTTACTGCTCTGTTTCCTTTGCTCTTCCCTCCCCAGCCCATGCTCTACGTGTGAGCTTGAGGATGGGAAGTTCTCCCTCGCTGACCCGTGGCACACAATGAAGAGCAAAGGAAAACACTGACTGCAGCAACTTTGCCTGTGGAGGGACCACAGAGCAGAGCTGCCCCCCAGCCCCCCCCTCCCCGCTTGGGCCACGCACAAATTACTTTGTCATTGTGGCGAAACAAATAAGGCTTCGTTCTCATTACCATCCTGATGGGAGTAAACAAGTTTATTTACACTTGAGCACTGCTGAAGAATAAAGTCATAGAGAAAAGTTCAGGGTAGGTGGCCTGTCTTTGTCATTAGGGCCAGCTTTTACAAAATCACTGCCCGCTCGGCCAGACAGGCTGCTATTCAGGCAGGCCCGGGTTAATGAAAGTACGGTGTGTGCTTGTTAAAAGGAGGACTACAACACTTGTAATCATGGGTGGTCACATTTTTATTTAATGATACGTATCTTTCCTTTCTCCAGCCTTCCCTCGTAACCCTTTGCCTCCCACTCACCCATCCTTTCGAAGTGACTAATTATGAGTCGTCAACGAAAATCTGATACCAGGGCTACAACCAGCTAAACACACTAAACAAGTGATTTTATTTTAAAATTATCCTTTCATTAACAGCCCTGGGATTCTGTCAGAGCAAAAAGCCCTCAAAGCATGAGGGGCCCCACATGTGTAATCGCTGGAGCTAAGATAATAATAAAAGGACAACTACAAACAAACTTTCGGGAAGAAAGGGCTGTGAAACAGAACTGCTTCCTCTCTTTCAAGGCCTTCGTGTGGCCCCGGTGATAAATCTGTTGGGACAAGGATACTTCAAAGCCAGAGGTCGAACTCTGCTCTCATTTGTGCAAGTCTCCCAACTCGTGTCAATGGAGTTTCACCCAGGCAGGAGGCTCAGAGCCTATTCTGCTCTCATGAATGCAGTGAAAGGCAAAGCCAGCCATGATGGGGAAAAACATCTATTTATCTATGACACGACCTTGCTGAAGTGCTGAGTACAATCAAGCTACACTAGAAAACCTCCTAATGTCTCCCAACTTTCCTGCTAAAGACTAACCAGTCTGAAGTGCTCGTGTCTGGGCTGAGGAGGAGTTCAAGCTCAAACGTATTTTTTTGGCATCTCCTGGGTGTATTAGTGATTTGTACAGGATGTGCTCACACAAAGGTATCACTCACCCAGCATTTTCACCTGCCTGTTGCAGGCTGTTGCTTCTTTCTGTGGTCATGGACAGAAAGTTTGTCTGCCTAGAATGACTGTCCCTCACAGTCATTCTAGAACTTCAGTCACTTTTGACAGAGGAGCAGAGATGTGAGGACACTAAATGTTTCCA
Source organism: Hylia prasina (assembly GCA_013397195.1). NCBI lineage: Eukaryota > Metazoa > Chordata > Aves > Passeriformes > Sylviidae > Hylia > Hylia prasina. The sequence continues at coordinate 1,008,019 of VYXD01016583.1, read as the reverse complement.
GTGTTCAGAAAACCTGTAGCTGTGTGAGAAGCTGATGCTTTGATACATGTAAATTATCACTGTCACTTGGGTATCTTATTCACTAACATTTTCCACTGTCACTTAGGCATCTAAACCCCAATTACAGGCAGTTTTGGGAATGGGGAAGGGCCCCTCCTCAGTGAGACTTTCCATCTGCTGGTCACCCCCATCCCCTGAGGACAGAGAGAGCAAAATGCTTACGACAAAGTGTTGCGCAATGATGTTACTTAGTCTTTTTTTCTTTATGAGGTTGGGAAAGACCTCACCATGGTGTTCCTGCCCTACCTCGTGCTTCCCTCACCCAGGGGGGGCCAAAAATATCAGTCCCCACATCCCCATCCGAGGCCTGGGGCAGCACTGGAGCAGGAAGAGCTGCCTCTGATACAGAGTGCAGAAGGAGCAACATGAACGTGTCACTGCCTGCACCAGAGCTCCCAGCACGCTCTGGCCCTATTTTAACCTCTGTTTCAAGGCATATTTATTATTCGAGAGGAAACAGCCTGTTGGCTCTATGAGTTATGATAAGAGAGTGAAGGAAGAACTTGGGTCAGCCTGAGCCTCGGCCTGTTTCAGGTTCAGCAAGGAAATCTCAGGTGGCTGAAGGTACAATTCAGTAGTCCTTGCCACAAGTCAGTGGGAATTAACTCCAGCAAGGCTCCCATTACATTCCAAAGAGCTCAGGAACACTGCTGGTGATGAGCATCACCAAGGGGTTTGGTGGGGAGCTGAGGCTGTGCCTGTGTCCCAGGCAGGAGGGGGGAAGGAGAGCATTGCTGAGGCTGCAGGTGGCAAACAGGGCAGTGTGGCCTCTGAAGCAGTGCAGACTGATACATTTATTAAATAAATACGCTGAGATAACAGGCAATGCTGAAACAATGTGCATAACTAATTCTCATGGCTTGAAAATCATCAAGCTCCCCAGGTGCTTTGCACATAATAGTGAGCAACCTGTGGAGCAGTGCTGCTCTCCCCAGTGGGAGGCAAACTGAGATCCAGAGGGTGAGGGATTCCATTCCCTGATGATGTCCCTCAGTTTAGGAGGCCAATATGAGCCCCTCTAAACTCAAGGGAATTCTTTGAAAAAAGTAGATGAGCATGAGGGGGTTAATGCAGATTGACAGGAGCTGTGTCTCTGTATTTGCAGCAGGGATTAATTTAGGTGAAGAAATTTCCAAGTGATAACGTGAACCTCTCCCTTTATTTACTGCTTCATGCTCAGAGGCAGAAACAAACCCAAGCAGGGAATCAGGAATAGCCAAGCCAAGGCCAGGCTGGATGGGGCTTTGGGCACCCTGTCCAGTGGAATGTGATCCTGCCCATGGCAGGGGTGTAGAATAAGATGCTTTTTAAGGTCCCTCCCATCCTGAACCAGTCTAGAATTCCAGGATTCTATGATTCAAAGGCCTCTCCTGAGATCTGCAGCTACCAAAGGCACCTCTGAGTGTTTTCCTTCACCTTTTCCTCATTTTTTCCTGGCCTTTTCCCCATCATTTCCAGAAAGCATCACTGGTGGTGTGAGGGTTAATGAACGCTCACACCTTGCTACAGTGAGGCAAAAACTTATGAGTCTTCATGTTGTCACGAAGGTGTTGCTGAGCTTACGCTGCATGAAATATCCCAGAACTCCTGCAAACTGTGGGATTTAAATTCACAGGCTATAATTACAGAGTCTCCAGCACCCTCCCACACTTTGCAATGCCTTCACAAGCGGGAGCAGCAGGAACACCTGTCCCGGGCTCCTGTGGGCTTGTAGGTCCTTGCCTGCAGCCAGGCAGGGCTTGCTCCCTGGCAGGAGGCTCCCTGCAAAGCCTCCTGCCATGCTGGGATGATGGGCTGGGAGTCTGGACTCTCCTGGCTGCGTTTAGGAAACACCTCAAAGCAGAGTCAGCACGGTCACGTTTGCAAACAGGTGCTCACAGCCAGGTTAATTCAATGCCATTTCATAGTCAGCTTGATGATAGGCTTAAACACAAGGTTTGAGGGTTTTAGAGAAGCAAGGGAAAACAACTTTCCTGGGATTGCTCCTTCCCAAGCCAGCCTGGGAAACATCACAGGTGTGAACCCCAGCAATGCCCCCGAGACTCTTGGGGCTCCCCCAGATCAGCATCAGCACAGCAGACCTGGTCCTAAACTGGTCCTCAGGGTGGGGACCAGTTCTGGTCATGGATGCTGTGGTGTAAATCAGGTGCACATGGAAGGGGTAGGTTCAGCAGGGGATGAGGGAATGGTTAAATTGGTATAAAATCCCCAGTTACCAAAAATGCCATCCTGGGGTGACCTTAGCCTTTGTTAGGCCAGTACTGCTTGAGATGAGGATCACCTTCATGCATAGAGCAGCATCTCCTGAGCCCTGGCAGGAATCTGGGTGTCAGGGAGGGTCCCAGGGGCTCTGGGGACAGAGCAGAGAGACCCTCTGAGGTTCCAGGCTGTCTGCTTTGCAGTGTGGATCCACCACAGGGAGCAGGTTCCCTCCATGGCACACAGCAGGGTCTCCTCGGAGCATTGTGGAGCTGGTTGGGAGCTGATGTCATGAGGGCTCTGCCCAGACTGGCACGGGCAGGCTTTGCACAGAGGTGGTTCTCTCTGCCTCTGGGGCACTTTTTGGAGAGTCTTCCACAGCATTCTCCCCTCCCTGCCCCTGCAGCTGAACAGCAAGGTGAGGAGCAGGGTGAGGAGGAGGAGGAGGAAGAGGAGGAGGAAGAGGAGAGCTTCTCAGGGCCACCTTAGAAACATGGCTACAGCGTTTTCCACCAAATCCTCCTGCCAAGTGGGTAAATGTAGAGGCTGGAGCTGCTGGGGATATCCACAGCCACCAGCCAAAATGCAGCAGCTCTGGTGATGGTGGAGCCTTGGGTTGTGTGGGGACAGGGACACCCCCATTGCGTGGGGTGAGTGCATTCATGCTGAAAAAGCTCCTCAGTTCCTTCTCTATCCTTATGTGCTCAATTTTTTTTTATCCTGTGCTGATACTTATCTCATCCCATAGTGATACGGGAGGGTGTTTCTCTCTATAATGAGTTTGAGAATTAATATTGGGCCCTCCTTTGTGGCAGGAAGTGCATTTAGTGCAGCCTTGCAGCAATGCCTGTCTCTGTACTTGTGTTTACCTTCCCCCTCCACCCCTTGGCCCCTGCTGCAGCCCATCCTGGCAGGACCCCCCATACCTGGGATGAGTCTGTTACTCCTCAGCCCACCTCTGCCCACAGCCATCTGCTCTGCCACCCCCTGGCTGCTCTAGCAACCAGTCCTGGAGCTGCAGGAAGGACCCGCACAACCCCTCTGGCATCCCTGTGGACAAACATCCCAGAGGAGCAGAGGGGCCGTGGAGCCTCCTCAGTGGGAGCAGGGGCCCTCTGTGGCCTCTGCTCCAGCCTGTGCTGGTGGGACACGTCCTGGGTGATCAGAGTGGCCAACTGCAACCCCTGAGCAGCTCCTGCTCAGTCTGTGCTGGCACGACCCTGCCTGACCTTTTCTCCACTTGTGTCCCTGACTCCTCTCTGCCCGGATTTGGGCTGACATGGAACACCCCAAACACGACTCTCATTTACTGGCAGCCCTTATCACTGGAGCTCTGTCTTTATTTGCCCTTAGCAGTTGCTCCTCTGTGGTCTCACTCTGAGGTGACTGATGCAGAATCTGATAAAGGGCGCCTGATATCACTGTGAATAGCTGATGTAAACTTAGCAGACAGTCCTGTGACACATCATGTGGGCAAATTAATAAACCCCTTCCCAATAAATTCAGCATATGTCCTATAATCCCAGTTCAAGGGCATCTCTTATGTCAGCATCACTAAGTTAGCTACTCTGCTCCCCTGGGAATGCAGCACTGGGACTGTTCTGGTCAGAGGAATTCCTCCTCTTGCTGCTGCGACCACAAAACAGCAGCTCTGACTGCTGTGGGAGTCAGGTTTGTGCTGGGAGTTGGACAGCTCAGGGGCAGAGCAGTTCCAGCCCAGTTTCTGCAGGGTTTCAGGCTGAGACCCCAGCAGCATGTGGGACACCAAGGTCCCCATCTGCCAGTGGGGTGTCCAGGGGAATGGCACCATTGGGACCAGCATTTCCCACTGGTTTCTCTTCCCCACTGCTGAGGTCCCATCCTGCAGAGCTCCTGTGCTGCCACCGAGGTGACTGAGCCCCTCAGGTGCTCTGGGGGCTTCCCAGCAGGATCCCTGAATGTCCTGGGCTCTGCTGCTACTCCGGGCACTCTGCCCCTCAGCTGTGCTTTTCTGTGGGAATAACATCCAGTCCTGTGTGTGCTGGAGCAACGGGCAGCATCCCTCCCATGCCAGACACTTCAACAAGGGCTCGTTCTGCCCCCAGATTTCCATTGGGATCAACGTACCATGGCTCCTCAAATGAGCTATCCCAGTGATTATTTTGCCCTTGCCCAAACCAAAAAGGGACCAGAGGGAGATGAAAAAGGCAGAAATAGGGTTTTGTTTTTCAGAGTCCCCAGACTGAGGAACCAAAACGTTTAGAAGAGGGCTCAAACCCATTCTCTCGGCGCTGAGTTTCTCATAGGGCCGAGACATCGTTTGTGACACCGCTCCAAATCACCTCCCATCGGCCAGCGGCTCCCGCAGGGAGCGGCACAACCGCAGCGGCCGCGGGGCAGCCCCACGGGGGCCAAGGGCCCCCCCCGGAGCTCCGCCTGCCTCAGGCTCCCCCCAGAGCGCTGAGCCCAGCCCGGGGTGCCCCGTGCTCCTTCAGGAGCAGCTCTGAGGTCCGAGGCTCTCTGCGCAACAGAGCCGCCACCACGGTCCCTGCTCAGCCCTCACATGTGCTCTGTGAGATCCCCCCTCAGTCCTGTTTGCTCTCCAGGACCTCCTTCAGTACCCACAGCACCCCCAGGAATCCTTCCCTGCACTCTCTTCTGGCTCCTCGGCGTTGCTCCCCAGCGGGTATTTGTTTGAAGGGTTTCATTAAATTATCGCACAACATCACTTGGTACACAACTACAAATTAATTTAGTCAGTTTGCATTTGGCTGACCTAATATTCATTATATTCCAGTCAAGTGGATGTGTTTGCTATTTGATGGGTTGTTCCACGATAAGATACGTGGTCCAAAGTACCGTACTTAGAACTAGAGGTAATATTTACAGACACTCCATGCAAATACTGCAATTACCTGATTAATTATAGCCCTTCTGCTTGGTTCTGCAGATCACACTCTTATCCCTCCCTTCCCCATTGCCATATTTGTCTATAATGCATGGGAATAGCCTTTAGATCTCTACAAAGCAAAACTGGATGTTTTTTAAAGCCTAAACACTCTGGTCACTCCTCTCCCCAGTGCCGTGCCCGCCTGCAGTGTTTTGTTGTGGCTGGGATGCAAGGAGCATTACCACTGCTGCATTTTAATAACAATCTCAGTCCAGGAGATTGGAAATTGGAATCTAAACATAGCCCTGAAGAAGGACGAAAAAAGAAGTCAAGAAGGACTGGAAAATAGTGTTAAATGTGCAGGAGTGCTGTAACTGCAGTTCCCCTTAACTGCAGGAATAAGCACACTCAGTACATGCTCTGGAGATGGACAGACAGACAGATGTACAAAGAAATCTTACTGTTATACAGCACTTTTCATCCTGGGATCAAAACCACATAAAAACGCTATGTAACTGAGCAGAATGCAGCTGCTGCAGTCTCCTGTCCTTGCAGCACCAGCACACATTATCAGCCGGTGCCTCTGACCATGGTTCACTCTTTTTTTTTTAATTTTTTTTTCTTCTTTCTTTTTTTTTTTTTTTTAAGGTTAATTAGAGGGAAAGATTCAGGCATCAACATTTGGCTTCTTTCTTGTCTGACACTGTGTTTTGCCCTTCCAATGTCAATGAAGTAATTCGTGATGGAGTGGAGTCACTCCTCCAGTTTAGGAGGGCCTGGAGATGGGCGGTTTTTGCAACCCAAGCAAAGGCAGAGATGTTTCCTGCGGCTCAGGAGGGAGGATGGCTCTACCCCACACCCCACTGATGTTCTTCACGGGGCAGCCTGGGCAGAGGTGACCCCTTGACCCAGTGGAGGAACCCAAAGCAGAGCAGTGGGATGGAGCTCTGCCCCGAGCATTGCCAGTGGCATTGGCACATCAGCATTCCAGTTAAAGCCCCTGTCCATTCTCCTCAGGGCACAGTGGGACACTGGGGCTGGGCAGAGGAGAGCCCTGCCCCTGGTTTGGCCACGTTTCCAAATCCCTTTTCCACATGGGAGAGCCACAGCACCAAGGTCCACTTAACAAGAACAGTGCTGGGAAGGGCTGGAGGACTGGAAAGAGCTCCCAGCTTGATGGCATTGGCACAGGAGTGGGATTGGCTTAGGAGACATCCACATGAGAAAAGGAAGCAATGGAAAGGAGCACTTGAGCTCAAGCTGGCCCCATCACCCAGCTCAACCTTTTTCTTACCTTTGTAGCATCATCTCATCCTCCCTCTGCCACTTCATCCTCCCCTTGCCCAGCTGGGACTGGGCACCTTCAGCCTCTGCTCTGTCCCTCCTGCTTGCAGGTACAACTTTTCCCCTCTACCCCTTCCCTGATCCCTGCCCAGTGCCAGGCTTCCCGCCCCCTGCCAGGAGGTTTCCTAGGGGCTTCCTTTTGTGCTTAAGCACCTTGCAGTCAGGGACCCTACAGCAATGCAGCCTCATTATCTGCCTGCCAAACCCATCAATGAGAGGATCTCCAAGGTGAAATAAAACCATGCATTACAAATGAAATGCTCTGCTGCTCGCCTTTGCCTCCTGCCATCACCGGAGATCTTTGTGGTTAGTCTGCAAGACAGCTCTTCCCTGCTAATTAACATTTAAAAGTCTTCCTCTCTCACCCTGCCACCATGACACAGGGGCTGCTGTAGCCCAGGTTGTTCCTTGAAATAATTCATCACTTGGGAAACATCAGAGGCTCAGTGTAATCCCACAGACCTGGCCTAAAACCAAATCTGTCCTCCTGCATTCCATACAGTAGTCTGCAAGGACTGGCTTGGGATGTCAACCAGGTTTAATCCTCAGAAAACCCTTTTCCAAACTCTGTGTGTCTGATTTTACAAGCAGGGTTTTGTTTTTCACGTCAGTAAATAGTCTTAGCAATGAAAACACTCTGTGTGACCTGTGAAAAATCACTGAATATATGCGTGTTTCCACCTCCCTGTTGCAATTCCACCCATTTTGTAGCTGGGGAGAGAAATTGCCCTTTACTTTGTATATTTGCAGTGCTTAGTACAAGGGTCTAATTCCTCAAGGCTTTTCTCTTGTGCTAAAAAACACATCAAATATAATTTACCTACATCTTCAGCTGCCATAGAGGAGGAGAGGAACTTGGGGGGCAAAGGGACTTGCTGAGCCCCGTTTCCACGGGGCCGTGCTGCTGCTCTCAGGTCGTGGTGGGCATTGCAAAAGGGCCCTCAAGCCATCCTGGGCATCAACATCAGAGGGATGGTGTCGCCCTGTCCCCATCCTGGTTACAAACCTGCAGCATCAGGGAAAACCCAATCTCTCCAGCTCAGCCTCCATACCCTCAGGGCCTCAAACCACGCTGACAGATGCTCCCGTTCTCTCTCTTCATGGACTCTTGCAGCAGCAATGAACTCTGGAGGTCTTAACAGTTCTGGTCCTGCCTCCTTTTCCTTCCAGTGATATTCCCACTGCCAGATGGAGAACAGATTGGTTTTCAGTGTAACCCAGCCATTACCCACCAACTGCTCCTGCCACGGAGCTGGTTGTGCTCAGGCTTTATGCAAACACCTCTGAGGCTTTTATCAGCAGACACCAGGGATTTTGTTCTCGGACCTGTGCTCCATTTAGTCAGGGGGAAAAAACAACAGAGTGGATCTCCACAGCACTGGCTCAGCCTTGGAAGGTGGAGGAAAAATATTGAATCAATGAGTATCAATGTCTCTGGTCTAAAGCAGCCGTTCCCAAACTCCCTTTGCTCAGGGACTATTGACATGACAGCAGGAGTGCTCTGGGGTTTGCTCCAGTCGTGCAGCTCCGTTGCTTTGCCATGGGATGTGACGTGGGGATCTGCAGGCAGGACCATGCACGGCTCACACAGAGCAGGGTGTCTGTGCCACAGCGTGGCAACTGTCACCTCAGGAACAGGCCTGGCAAGGAAGCCTCCCTTGTTTTTTCTGTTCTTCAGCCTGGTTTTGGTCTTGCAGTGATGACCTACAGCAAAAGCCCTTGAAGACTCTTGGAGATAATCTAGTAAATAGAGCAATACCTTCTGGGAATGTCTGCCTGGCTCCCCTCAGGCACAGCAAGTCCCATGGCTGCTTTTATGGGATGTGTTGCTTGGACCAACAACCTTGCCTACAAAGGATCTTGCATCTACATGTGCTGTACAGGAGCCCAAACTGGATTGTGCCACCAGGAGCTGCCTCTTGTTCTCCTTAGTGCACAGGAGAGTCAAGTTGAATCCAAACCAGCTGCACCTGTAAAGATCCAGCTCGTGATACAAGATGTGAAGGGCCAAGCCTTGATGATTACTTGTATCCCTGGAAACGTGAGCCTTGGAGAAATCCGAGTCACAGTTTTGGGAGCGGATGATGGCAGAACGGTAAATTACATAATGTCCCATAATCGGAGCCCGTTCCTAGCCCAATTACCCGTCCCAGCAGCCCCATGCACTTGATTGCAGGATTATATAAAGGGCTTTTCATTAGTCAGAGAGTCACAAAGGGAGCTCTTTCCACGTCCTCCTTAGGATTACTTAACCATCACTCTGGACAAGACCAGCAGAGCATTATTCGGATGCGTCAGAACAATATCCACCAACCTTTTCTTAAGCACGTCCACTCCACTCAGGCATCATCCCAGAGAGGGAACAGGGACATGGTGGTGTGCTCTGAGACAGGGTTACCCACACACCATGTCCTGGGATGGAGGGAGCTCTGCTGTGCCTCTGCCAGGGAAAGACATCTCCAGCTTGGAGCACCTGGAACACTGTTGTGGGCTGAGCGAGGGCAGTGAAACCCATCCTGCACCCAAAAAAGTGCCCCCTGAGCATCGGTGAGCTGGTGGAGCTCCTCTGCTGTCACAACCAAACAAATGCAGTGGCGTGGCAGCACTTTGCAGATGTCCCTCCCTTGTTCCTGCAACCTTCCTGCAACCCAGGGATTGACAGGCTTTTCCAATTTCCCCTGACCTGGTATATATAATAAAGATGCAGAGCACTTGTGACAGCAGCACTGGAATGGTGATGCTGCTGCCACACTGGGGGACGTGGCCAGGGAAGCAGGTCCTAATCACGTCCTTATCGCTGCCTGCTGATGTGACCTTAGAGAAGTTGCCTAATATAGCTCGTCCGCATTTCCCTCTCTCCGTGGCAGAGATAATAGCAGTTCCTGGGTGTTGCAGAATTCATTCATTCCCATTTGTTTCTGGTATCTCAGATTATCAAAGAGCAGTCAGGAGGAAGACTGGCAAAGAACAAGCTCTTATCCATTTGACAGTTAGGAACAGTACCCTATTTTAGACTAAAAATGGGGGGAAAAAATAATCCTGAGAGAGGTTGTTCCTTGGCTTTTCCTGCCGCTCGGTTTAAAATCTCCCCCAGCCTCCACCCTGCCATGGCTGGGGTGAAATGTTGACCATTTCACAGAGCACCAAATTGGTGTCTTCCCTCCCCTGGCAGGAATGACAATGCAAACAAAAATAGATAATGCATTTAAAAAATCTCCAGTGGATCGTCATGGCGATAAATAATTGTAGCATGTTGCCATAGTAACTCTGGCTGTAATAAAGAGAGGCCTATCTGCAGCTTAGCTAAATTTAGTTGTTCCAAACTATTAAAAATATTTTCAAATACTCTGGTAACTCTTTTTAACATTTTCTGGGGTTGGAAGCAAGACTTAATCTTCATTCATGCCTTTGTGTTGTCTCCATATTCTAAATACACTTCATCACTGAAATAATCAATGCCATCCAATTAAAAAGTTGTTAAACTGAGGAAATTGCTGAGGATCTTTCTGTTTCCCACCTCTTCAAGCCTTTTCACCTGGAAGTTTAAAATCTGTCCATAGAAGATTCCCATTCTGCCAGGCCTGCTAGGAGCCCAGGATCTGTCCCCAGCAGGGCACTGGGAGAAGAGAGGGGAAGGAACTTGTGTANTGGGGGGCTGAGCCCTCAGCTAACACAGAGGAGTGTGGGGGTGCTGTGCAGAACAGATGGGATCTCTCCAGTCCCAAACTGGGTTGGGTGTAACTTTCCCAGTTACCCGTCTTGTTTAAAGCAAAGCCACGTGGTCTAATGACATTTAAACACTGCTCAAAAGTCCCAAATCCCTCCCTGCCTCCCTCAGCCCGCTGCCTGTTTGAACTGACAGCTACATCCTGTCTGGAAACCTTTCCTGTACCAAATGGGCATTATTTTCCTAGAAGGAAACTTTAATTCCTGATTTTTTTTTCAGGCTTTGACATGAGTTGGTCTCTTTCGGCTCCATCTCTTTGGGAGGAGGAATGGCAACACACTGCAGAGGATATTAAATTTATTAATTTTCTTGGTGGTGCTACCTTTGGGCTGAAAAACCCTGAGTTCCCCCTGAGCCCCGTTGTTCTGCTGCTCCTCGGCAGAAAGGAGCTTCACCGCTCCTCCCCAGGGACAGGATTTCCAGGTTGCCAGCTCTCAAAGGCACTTACAGGCTGGCTGATTCTGCCTCCTTGGCTTCACATTTCTGAGCTTCTCCGGCTCCACGACAGCAAAACTTCCGGAGCCTTTAATGCGAGTGCTCGATAACCATGTGGGACCCCGAGCCCGAGGGATGGGGCCTCCTCCCCACCTCCCCCTCGGGACCCTCGGCTGCAGCTTTCTGCAGGGTCAGGTTGCTGGAGTTGTCTGAGATCTCTTCGCTCCTCAATGGAAAGGTGGTTTCCAGCTGCACCGGTGTAGGTTTTTTCCTGCAGAGGATGAGTTTGAGCCTCGTGCCTGAGATGTCTGGAGAGCAGCGAGGGAGTCTGTGCCATGGGCTGGGCTCTGCCCTGCGAGTGCTGGCAGCAGCAGGTCTCCCTCGTTGTGGTGAGACCTGCTGGCTTGCCCAGGACACCTTTCTGGCCATCCCAGGAAGGTTAAAATCAGCCCTTGCTGTCTTGCTTGAATTTTCTAAGCCACGGAGTCAGAGAATCCCAGGATGGTTTGTGCTAGAAGGGACCTCAAAGCTCATCTCTAATCCCCTGTCACGGGCAGGGACAACTTCCCCTAGACCAGGGTGTTTAAATCCTCATCCAGCCTGGCCTTGAAACACGTTAATGACCCTCTTCCACAAGCAAAGCCACGTTTCTAAAAGGCACTTTGTAGTGCACTGGTACGGTGTTCTGTGTCTGAAAAGGAACAAAAGCAAGTCATTCCATTGTTTACTTACTGACAAGAGACTGCAGCCTATGGCTTGAAAACAACACAGCATAAAAAACAGGATGAGCAGCTCCGTAGGCAGAAATACTTAAATTCCAAATAACCGCATGATTTAGGAAAAAAAGAAACTATGCATGCCTGCTTGCTCCGATGCAAAACCAGAGGAAAGCATTTGGAGTGCTCTTAACACATCAGTGCCTGTAATTATGGAGGTTTTCTTCCCTGAGTGCCCTAAAAATCCACTGAAGTCAAGGAGAGGGCAGGAAATGCAGCCGCCAGCTCAAGGCAGGGAGAAGAGCAGGTGATCACGGTGCTGAACAGCCCCAGAGGTTTGTTCACCCTTTATCCTGGACTTTTAGTAGGACCTTGGGGAAAATCACCTGCCAATGTGCTGCTGCTGCTGCTGCCAAGCTGCAGAGCCAGAGTGATGCATTTCCCTCTCACCCTTCGGGGTCCCTGGGAGGGTCAGTGCAGCAGAGGAGGTTTTGGGTGTTTGTTATCACCCCCCCAGGCTCCAGCCAAGCCTCGGCCACACCCTAAGGGACAGTAAATGACAACCCTTGGGTCCTGCTTTCCCTGGGCTGTGCAGCAGCATCGTTGTCCCTGTCAGGACCCTGCTGACCTCCCTCCCACAGCAGCTTTGTGGGAATGACTGGGATGTGTCTGAGCAGTGGTTTGAACTAACAAATGGCCAAATTTCTGCTGCACGAGCAGTCCTAAGGTTGGAGCTTTCACCCCTTGGCAGGTGTTGTTCATTCCCCTGTGCCCACAGCTCTGGGGAAGCTCCCTGGCAGTGCAGGCTCATCCCTCCCGATCTGTGTGTTATCCCTTCTTCCCCTTGTCCTTCCTGTCCTCCCCTCGTGTGCAGTGTCACCCCAGCAGTGACACCCCAACAGTGACACCCAGCAGTGACACCCAGCAGTGACACCCAGCAGTGACACCCAGCAGTGACATCCCACCCTCCCCTGGAGCTGCCAGGAGCTCCCAGGGCTGGACCCCAAACCCCTTGTGAGGCAGCAGGAAGGGATGCTCTGCCATTTCCATGGGACAACACCAATTTTTAGGGACCAACCAGGTGACACATGGGCGTGGAGGCTCTGCCCTGGGCAGTCTGTTGCTGTGGGGGTGACACAGGGGAAGCACCTGCAATGTGGCAGGACAAAAGCTGCTGCCCCCCTCTGCTCAGCCCTGCACAGTGGGGCTCCCTGTGCCCTCATTTCCATGAAAAAACCATGGAGAAGGGAGCATAATCCTGCCTCCTTCATGTCCTGTTGTGACTGATATTTTGGATATCAGCTCTAAATTAGGTTTTAAAAATAGAGCAGTAGTCTTTTTTTTTTTAAATTTTTTTTCCTATCTTGTTATAAACAGAAATTATTCTCTCATGGAAACATTTAACCTCAAATGGAACCTCGTCTAATTTTTGCTGTGTTTATTATAGCCTGTGAAATAGGAATGAGCATCACTGATAGAACTCCATATGATTATGGAGCTGAGATGGGGCAGCTGGAAAAGCCTCGGCTGTTTGGATAAAGAACTGAAAATTCTGATATCGTCCTGATCTTTATTTGAGTGATCCCAACCTCTGAGGCATAGAATATTGGCTCAGAAAGCTCTGGGAATTGTCCCTTCTTGTTGAATTTTATTGTTTTTGACCCTGATCATGGCTGTAATCAGGAAACACAAGACTCAATGGGAAAAATGCATAGCAGGTTGAAAAGTTACTAATTTGCTTGCAAAAAAAAAAGGAGGAAAACTAATTAAAAACCATTAGGTTTACACTTTAATTTTTTCAGGTTATTAAAAATTTCTCTAATGCAGTGTGTTGGAGTTCATAGTTCCTTTTTTGATACAACCCTAAGTAATATATTTATTATTATATAAACATTTATTTATCATATGATATACTGAATATATGAAATACATAAGAAATACACCATATTAAGTTGAATGTGGGTCCCTCCCAACTCAGGATATTCTGTGATTCTGTAGATATAGATAATATATAAAATGCATAAAATAAAACTGCAATGTGAAAATGTTGCCTCATCCTACAGAAAAATATAGTTTTGTTTTCCTTTCATTTGAGCCAGTAGTTTTGACATTATAAATTTGAAATCGAAATAATACTTTAAGCAAATCTTCCCAATCCTGCAAACAGTTCCTGAAAACCGCTGTGACTTAATCAGGTTGGGAAATTCAAGGATTATCTTTTTGGCTCTGGATCTCTGCAGCTCCTGGGACACTGGCATCACATTTCATAGCTGGGTTTTCCAGACATTATTCTAAGAATCATCGAATCAGGGCCTTGTTTAGGTTGGAAAAGACCTCTAAGATCTTTAATCCCAATGATCATAATCCTAACCAAGGCTGATAGTGCTGTGTAAGGACAGTATTAAGGTATCAGGAGGAAAGAAGGGAAGTTTTTAAAGAAGTTTTTTTAATTTTTGAGACTCTTTAAACCTTTAAGAAATTTTACAGACTCCTCACTTACGTCTACAAATCTCTTTATGCAGCTGGGGGAAAAAAAGGCGTGTTAATCAAACTGTGCAAAGTTTGCCACCTTTAAATATTCCGTTCTTTTTTTGAAGTGGAACAGGCACAGATCATAGGATCAGCTCCTCTGGGCATAGGACAGACCCTGCCATGACCAGAGCCACCACTGCTCCTCCACAACTCCCATTTTGGTTACTCCTTGTGCCATGTAAAATCACTCAGAGATTTTTACTGTGGCCCTGGTTACCCACGGGAGGGACACAGAGGGTCAGAATCTGCCTCCTTTAAAAACAGCCCCAGCACCACCGTGGGGAATGTCCCAGGAGCGGGTGCTGGTTGGAAATTTGGAGGCTGCAAATAGCAGGGAGGATTTAAAAATAAAGGGGGACAAATTCCAGGGAGTAAATCAGAGAAAATCAGTTTTCCAGTTGGATTGCTGTTAAAAAAAGCTGCATTTCTGATGCACTCACCCCTCCAGTGTTCCTCACAGTGACTCCACACAAACTCAGCTCCACTGGTGCAGCACTTACACCTGATTTACTCTCGTTGTATGAGGTGGAAATTGGATCTATCTCAAGGCAAAGCCTGGTGCCTGTTTTCAGATAAATCCCTGTTACACTCAGAGGAAAATTAACTTTGTGAACAATACATGTACAGCACTGATTTTCACAAAGCCTCTGCAGAAGCCTATTGGAAAATGTAATAGGTTTAATTCCACTTACTGGATATTCCCTGAAAAATCCTAAATTGGAAAACCCCCCCAGGATTTTTCTAAAGGAAAGAAAGAAAACAAAAATATCCCGTTAGTCTGAAAAACAACAAAAAAAGAATAATCAGTACTGTTCTCTGGTCAATTGGCCATCCTTTCTAACATGGTTTCACTGTAGGATTTGATGGTACTCTTTGTAAGTTTTACATTAAATCTGTGCTTTAAACAATTTAATTTTAAAAAGAAAACATTAAAATAAGTTACTGTTATCAAGAATGCTAAAATAGTTACAATTAATGCCTCTTCATGAAATGAACAGATGAATATTTCCATTGAAAATAGCAAAACTGTTCTGAAGCATAAACAAAATAAAAGACCAATTCTATTGGTCTCTTTCCACTGGAATTTTCCTACTTTTACACATGGTACTTTTAGGGTAGAAATAATGTAACTTAATTTCAGCAATGCATTAAAAAATTAATTTTGCTTGCGGGCAAGGTGTTTTAATATAGAAATAACTAAATAAAATCACTTTTTTTTTTTTAGAGCAAGAAAATAAAACAGTTGAATAATCAAAGACCTACATACAATGAAAACAGAGATAATTCTGTGGGACATCCTTATTATTAGTTATATTATTTAATAATTTTATTGCTTTTTTGGATGCCCAGCATTTAATTTTTGAGTGGTATGCTCTCTGCTTAGCTAAACAGAGATTAATTTATATTCTGCAATAAAATGTTATCTACTATCTTGGGAGTTTTTATTGTCTATTTAAAACCACCCAGAGATGAGAAATCACTCCGTGTCTCATGTTCATTTTACACAACATATAATTTAAAATACATGCAGGGGCTGAGCTCTCTTTGTAGGTTCCCAAATACCCAACACCCATGATTACTTTGAAGTAATAACAATAATAAAAAATCGCCAATAAACCATTTGGATGCCAGAATCATCCTGCGAGGGAAATAATTCTCCACACCTGTGGGGAGGGAGCAGCTTTTGGGGTGACACCACCCCTGGTTCCCTGGGGCAGTCTCCAGTTTCTTTTCCCTCTTTTCTCTCTTTTTCCTCCATCCCAATGGTCCCGTTTTTCCTGGATCTCCCCTATGGTGCCTCACAGGCTCAGCAGGACCAAGAAGTCTCTGCTGCCTCTCCAGGGAGTGGGGGAGGGCAGCAGTTTTCAGCTGAGAAAGATAGGAAAGGGTTAATGATGGGAAGAGGTGTGTGCTTGATCGTCCTGTCTTCAGAGCTAAAAAAATATTGAAAAGTAAAAAAAAGATGTTTATGAGATTAATTAATCTGTTAATTGCAGAATCACAGAATTGTTGAGGTCAGAAAAGAGCTTTAAGAACACGTCCAACCATGAAATGCTGCTCAGAGAAATCGGGTCCCCCTGGCTAAACCAGGGAGAGGGTGAGCACGTTTGGAGAAGGGGGTGAACGCTGCAAGGACAAAATTTAAAGCACCCACGTGGCGTGTGACTGGTCTGTGCTCTGTTAAAAATATAAATTTAATTTTCTGAGCATCTCAGGCTGCAGACATGAGCGATGTACTGAGGGGCAGAGTTGAGAGAGCAGCTTAGAGAGCTCAGAGATGGTGTTCAGGAAAAGCTGCCTCCAGCCCAATCTCCTCCCATTCACACCAGAAGACATCCAGGGTGGCTTTGAACATGCCCTGCTCCTCCGGGGCTCCTGGAAATTTGCCAGCATTTGTCTTGATATCAGAAAGCAAGAGCGCTACGTCATAAAAATAACAGAATCATTGACTCACTGGGGTCGGAAATGACCTCCAAATCATCAATTCCAGCCTTCAGTCTGATGTAGGATGTGATCCAGCCAAAGTAAAATGCAAAAAGGGAGAATAGTTTTTAGATTTCTTTTTTTTGCCTTTTTTTTCCTCAGCCTGGTGCAGAAAACTTTAAGAAAGAACCAAATTTTGAGTCACTCTCAGAGATGGCTCCAGATGAAAGGAGATGGGGGCTGTACCAAAGCGAAAGCTCTGGCTGATGGGATCTGTAGGAAAGAGGTGAGGAGGAGCACAGGGAGTGAGCTGCTACCTGCAGCAAGTGATAATCAGTGATAAATGGTGTCTTGCTGATCCCCACGTTTCATTTGGGAGGATCCTTCACAGCCAGCGGGAGGCTCAGATGCAGAGGGAACCTGTTTCCCAGAGCTCCAGTACAGCATTCATAAGGCAAAGCTGGTGGCCCAGTATTTAAACATTTCATTGATGGTCTTTTAATTAAGCAGGAGAGGGTGGCTGCCCCGGGCTCTGAGCCCCGGGCTCTTCCCTGGATTTGCCAAGCACTTGAGCATTTGCTGACTTGGGGTTAGGGAAGGTGGAGGCACCGAAAGAGCCTCATTGACTCATGATATTTTCCAGCCCGGCTTGTTTGTTTTCATTGTGCACACAAGTCCTGTTTACCTGGATCAAAGACGGCAAAATCAACAACAACACTATGCAGACAGGGACTTGCAAAATTCCTACCGAAGGCATGACTGTGCCCAGACCTGCAGCTCCTGCTCTTTCCCTCATCCTCTTTCTTTCTGCCATCGCATTGTTCCTGCCTCACCCAGCCCTCACTGAGCCCTTGCTGCCAGCCCCTCAGCCCCCAGTGGTTTTTCTCAAGAGTGGCACAGTGAAATCCAAATTTCCCCGGCAGGACCAGCAGCAGGAGGTGGGAGGAAGGAGGTGCACAGGCATTGAAAGCTCCTGTTGTCCTGCTCGTGGTGTACCTGCTCCTCTCATCCCTCTGGACTCGGCGGCCACCACTGGATTTTCAGCCTTGCAGTAACACCTCCTTGTCATGATTCATGGAATGAGGCCACTGGAGTGTATTCCCCACCCAGGGGAGAGCACACAGCTGGCAGCCTGTCTTCCCTGCATTGGGGTCTGCTCAGCTTTTTGGGGATTGGGGAGAAGCAGAGAATTAATTAGGACAGTCCTGAGCTCACAGTTGGTCCCGAGCAAGTTTCTGCACAGCCCCAGAGCACAAACCCTTCACCACCCAGATTGGGATCTTCTCTCTGCTCCAGCCTCTGGAAAACTTCTGCTCATGCACTCCTTGGAGGAGCCATCTCAGACACCCAGAGCGTGGGGTAACAACAGAATTAAACGTGGAGAGTTATGCAAAATCCTTCTGCAGTTCAGGGCTGTGATGCAATGGTGCAGCCTCGAGCAGCTCTTGCACAGGTTTGTGCAGTGGTTGCAATGCCAAGGACCCAGCCTTGGGCAACGTGAGTGGCCTCAAGCAGCTCTGCCAGCCCACAGAGGGGAGACAGAAGGAAAGAAATGGCGTTTCTTTTTAAAATTCTTTGCTCCCTAGGCCCATTTTAATTGGTTCAATTTAAAGGCTGTCAGTACTTTAGTTAAGGTTGCTTCTGTCCAGCTGGAGTCTGTGGCAGCTTCTCCATCTGATCACTGGGGTGATTTTGTATGGGAAGGGCACTGGGGGAAGTCGTGCTCATGCTAAGGAAGATGTTGTCAAGGGGATGCCCACCTGTGCTCCTGTCTCAGGACTTTACAACTCCAAATAATTCACACCACACACCTTTCATTTCGTTTCCCCTCAGCGTCCCAGCTTGGAAGATTTTATGAATAATCAAAGCAAAACAAAGGGACCAAGGCAGAGCCCGCTGGCATGAGCACCCAGGGCAGAGCTCCACCGCAATAAATGCGTGTAAGATAAGCAGCACCTCTTTGCAGCGGAGCAGAGCCTGGGTTCTTGGGGATTTTCCTTCTCTCGGGATGAATGAAGTTTCCCTGTGAGGCTCCGGGTTCCCGCGGTATGATCCACCCCGCGTCTTGGTGCGAGCCCCTGCCCTATGTCATGGGCAAAGTATGCGGTGCCCCAAAACCCGGAGCGGATCCCGCCCGTGGGATCGGGAGCCGGCGGGAGCAGCCAGGGGCAGTCCCGGGGCAGGGACCAGGAGGAACCACCCAGGAACATCCCAACATCCCGGCGCCCCGTCTCCAGCGAGCTGCGGATGCCTCTCGCAGCCCCCCGAGCACCGGCTCGGCCTGGGCTGGTGGTGCCCCAACACCGGCAGCGCGGGGCTGACACGCTCAGACGCACACACACATGCGAGCAAAATGATTTCCATGCCTCCGCGGCTCCCATCGGATGTGGGTGGTCCC
>VYXD01016583.1:972504-988725 GCA_013397195.1 Hylia prasina | reverse complement strand
GATGAGGCAGGAGCGGCTCCGGCGGATCCGCTCCCGTTTCTTTAAGAGTTTCTTAAAATCGGCTTTCTGCCTGATTTTTTGCTGTGGTCAGAACTGATGTCTAAGGTTACAAAATTTGAAAGAGATAAGAAGAATGGGTTTATCTCTTTCTTTGCAGGTTGTTTACTTGGCTCATTCGATATCACTTTGCGGAGAGGGTGTTTGGTTTCAGTGTTTCCACTGTGCGGTCAGTCAGGGAGTTTCCTTTTGTTCTTCGTCTGGGTTTGGTTTTTTTCATAGTGATGTACAGAGAGTAAGAGGGAAAAACCTTTTAAACCTGGTGGTAAAAGCCACAAAAACTGGCAGGTGGACTCACACATGTCAAGTCACAGAAACCAAATCCAATCAGCTACTCATTAATAAAAGAAGAATTTATTGTGGAATTGATTAAATTTCCAGTGGACATTATGCTAGATGAGCTCATGGTCAGATCTGTGGTGTCAGGTTTGCATGACATTTAGACTGCATTTTTTATTTTTTTTTGGGGGGGGGTGGGTAGTTTTGAAAATTTTAAGTCACTTTAAATACATGCAATTTTTAAGTCACTTTTAATACAACTGTCTTTATAAAAGAAAAATAATCACAGTAGGGAAAATTGCTGAAATCACATCATCTAGACTTTTTCACAAAGATGGTTACCAGAAACCCCACTCTAACTCGTCTCTTGATTTTGTGGGCTGTCCTGGTTCCCTGCACTTTTTCCCTTTGTACACTCAAGAATTCCAAATTCAGAACCTGGAAATAATCCTCTGTAACTGAGCAAACAGACTGAAAAAAAGTCTCAGAATTAATTCACGTAGCTATCTTTAACCTCTCTTCTTTTTATTTAAAAGAGTAATATGAGATCCAAAGCCATTTAATTAATTGGAAATTGTTACACTTAAGTCTGTGCAAAGGAGGGATCAAAAGGGATGCTACAGCCATTAAATAATCAAATAGCAATACCATTAAGTAAGTGATTAGTATGTGCAATAAATGGCCAGACTGTGCTAATGAGATCTCCCATATATCCTAAATCGGGTCTGATCCTTTGCAGAGGAAAGATCACCTCGTGTGCTGATTCTCTGTTGTGGGATGAGAGCATTTCCTTTCCTTTTCCAGGATATCTCCTACGTGCACAACATCTTCTATCCATCCTCAAGTCCCAGCATTAGTATTCTCAGCAGTCCTTTTTCTAGGAAAGACTTCCAGAATGTTCCTGGAAATTCTGACTGCGGAGAAAATCCGGATCCTTTTTTCCTGAGAGCATTCAGGGATGAAGCACTGCCGTGGTCCCTGATGGAATAAACTGTGGGCAGGTGATTTCTGTGTTCAGATCACGGGCCAGTGACTGGTACTGAAGAAACAGAACATCCTCACTCCCCTGATGGCTCTTCCATAGCCAAGTGTAGGAAAACCCACAGGAATACCAGGTGCTGACAATAAGCAGGTGTGATAGATGAGGTGAATAAAGGAACATTAAAAAAAAAGATGCAATGCACAAGATGATTTTGACCATAAGGTCTGTGGAAGAATTCATGGCAGTGCTAGGAGGAGGATGCTTCAAATTGTGCCCAGATGAGACAGTCCTGAAACCTCCTCAGACTTGATTCCGTGTGCTTGTACTCCCCTGAGCTGCAGCAGCACCTCGGTCTGCCTGGCTCCTGAACAGGTAAGTGCACCTGCAGAGCCCCAGGAACAGGAAAATAAAGTTTAGAGGGTATGGGCAAGGACAGCAGAAGTGTCTTGGCTTTGACCTGTTTGGCAAAACTTCTCCCATCAAATTTTGCCAAACAGGTCAAAAAGGAGCTTAGCAGCAAACCTCAGGACTTGGAAATCCTCCTCTGGAGATGGTTCCTTGGACCATGCTGCTTTCACATGAGCAGCCCCACATCCAGAGGATAAATGACAATTTTTCATATAAAGAGCATGAACCCCATGATTATGCAGGTGCAGCTGTTGGGATACTGGGCAAAACTACATCTTTTCTGCGAACCTCGGGAAAAGAGATTGGAAAGAAACTCAACTCCTCTTACAAGCGATTTCCTGATCTTGCCTGCTTGCAGTCTGCCACCCTGGCTCTGGAAAAGTTAATCCAGGCAATGCACATTCCTGGGAGTGGATCCCACCAGACAATGTAACACTCTAATTAGTACCAAGGCAACTGTTTACAAGTCAGTTCCAAATGCCTCCCTTGCGTTTGCACCCTCCTACCACACCAGCAATATTTAGTAGAAACGTCCTAGGTATAATTCTCCTGGGGCTTATTCACATGTCAGTCAGCTCAGCACAAGCACACTGTGAAAACTGATGAAAACGAAAGAGGATGAATTTCTGCCTTCCTTGGGAAGGAGCAGGTTTGTCGGGAGAAGGTTTTGGATGCATCACTGAATGTTCTCTAGCAGAGGCTGTCAGAAATAAACCAGGATCCTATGGTGGGAAGGGGTCTCCTTTGCCCAGGCCACATTCCCAGTGAATATTCACTGCTGGAACAGAAGGTTTTGCATCCCTGTGCCACCAGTCCCTTCCTACCTTGGAAATTGCTCCACTTAAGGGTGTACAAAGGAGGGATCGACTTTGGTTGTAAGGCTGCATAAAGGAGGATGGTAAAGCACAGCCACCCTCACTAATGTTTCCTCTATAGCCACGATGTATCTGCTTTCCTTGCTTTTGGAAGTGGGTTCTGCTGAGCTGGGGCTGAAACAAAGCAGAAGATGGGATGTGTGGGCTGCTTGAGGGACACTGGGAGTGCTCCTGTCACTGCACATCCCGGCAAGAAGGAGTTGGTGAGGGATGGGGAGACAGGAAAACGCTGCTCTGGGAGGCTCAGGGTGTGATGGATGAGGCTCTGCTGTGGCTGCCTGCAATACTCTCCTTTTCATCCACCTCACACCATATGCTCTTGGCAAAATAGCTGTGATATAAAGGAATCACTTCACTTCCATTGAAGTGCAGCTGTGTTAGACTACTCAGCTATAATCAATGGAAGAAAAATACCCGGTGCCTTTTAAGCTGTAAGGGGAATTTACAGAGGCATAATGAAATTATTCAGTGTGAATTCAGCTGGGCTGCAAGTATGGGCAAAACCTTCCCCTTCCAAATCAGGAAGCAAAACTTTATCCAGAAGTTACTTTAGTTTTCTGTGATCACCAGAGGGAAAATGACACTAAAAGGTCACGGATATTTCTGAGCTGATATGACTAGGTCTGACTCAGACCAGTGGAAATTACAGGATATTGTCTTGGAGGGCTCTTGTGAGTTAATATAAAGTTTCCTGGAATCATTTACAAATCTGAATTGCACAAAGGGATACAATGAAGGGAAATGGGGAAACTCAGGTTACACAAAGCACTGCTGAACATTTGTGAAAGTCATTTTCTAACAGTCATGAGTAAAGAGTGGATGTCTATGAGTTTGTGGCATTTTGTACACTGCCAAGTACTTATTTACCTTAATATGTAACATTTCATTACTAAAATAAGTAGTTTCACCTCTCAAGTTTGCTTTGTTTTGTTTTGTTTTTTGAAAGAAGCTTTCTTAAGTGTGTTTCCTGCTGAACCAGCTCGTGCTTCATGGTCAGGCTGGTGCATTCTTTTAGAGAAAAGGGTTGGATTAGAACTGCAGGCTCGCCTTGAAAATAAGTTGACCTTCAAACACTTGTTTGGGTAAGGCATGGAATAGCTGAGGAGGTAATGGAGGGCTGGAAGAAAAGCCTGGTTGGTAGAATCTTCAAGGAACAACCCAATAATGATCCTAACATCTGTCTTGCCACTCTAACGCAAATAGCATGACAATAAAACTTGCCATTAAGTTTTTACAATGGAATATCCAGGAATATCATCAGACAGGTGACTTCAATGGATCTCTGATGTGTTATGCCAGCCAGGGAGCTCCTCTGACTCACAGCACAGGGAGGGGTTTGTGAGGAGAACGTGCAGGTGTGGAGGGTGTGCAGCAATCCCAGCCAGAGGCATGAGCAGCAGGAAATGAGTTTATCTCTGTGCATATGGGAGAAGGGAGCAGAGGGTGCTTATCTCCAGGACCAAAATGTGATGAGTACAGAGGACCTCTAAAGTGACAATTCTTGCTGCAGAGTGAATGTGAACGGCAGCTGAGAGCCCAGAGGTTGATGATGATGGGGTAGGATGCCATGGTGGGGCAGGGCTGGCAGGTAACAGAAAGCTGCACTTTTCCCCCCAACACGTCTGCAATTATTTTATTTTCCTTCCCACGTCTCCCAGCTCAGTTATTGGCCACTGAAAACTGCTGTTAGGCTGTTACCAGTGAGGTTTCACTGGGAGGAACTGGGCTCATGGAGCTTCCTGTGGCTGAAACGGCCTCAAAGGCTCCTGCTGCCTCCGGTGGGTTTGGGAAGGTGTATCCCAGCTGTTCACTCAATCTCTACAGAAGACCTGTGTGTGTTTTCCTCTCTTTTTCTAATCACTCAAATTCAAATAACAGTCAGATAATAGCTGTAAAATATTAACCTGTTATACAACACGCTCTGTGGCAGACAGTCCTGGTATGAAGGGAATTTCTTCAGTGTTACACACTGTGAGAAACGCCAGGCTTACAATTAGGAGGAAAAAAAGACTGAAAGAATGGAGTAACACAGCTGGATATTCCCCTTCTTATTTAGAAGTAGGCAGCTAACATTGGGCTATTCAGGATTCTGGCATTAGTATAGAAAAGCCCTAATTAATATGCATGAAAGTTTTTTTCATGGGTTTGTGGTGACAAATTTATATAAGTTTATCTCAAAGATTTCTAAAACTAATAGCATTTGTCGTATGAATATTATACAATTAATGTCTAGCTGAAATACCAGCAGTCTACTATTAATTTTAGCATAAGAATGGAAACGTTAACATTATCTGAATTCCAATTAGTGTGGGAAGGAGCAAAATACCACTAATGGGGAAAAAACCTGGTCTCTACTATTCCCTTCTGTTCTGGGCTCACTGCTCAGGTGCTGGGACATGTCTGCTGCTGGGGAGTTGTTTCAAGGCACTGGGAACTCAAAATGAAAGAGATTTTCTGAGCAAGATGCTCTCAATTTGAAAATGTGATGACATTTGGTGTATCACAGACTTAATTTGTGTTAGCCCTGCATATGTGACAGTTTATTACCAGTACCCAAATTTTCCTAAGTGGCAATGCATTGTACAAACACTGTTCCTGTCATTTTCCACTGCTGTTCACACACCTCTTACTGATGGCAAATAAGGGATGCATTGCAGTCACAGTGCTGCTTCTTGCTCAGTCATCCTTCCAAAAAAAAAATCTGGGAAAAAGAGTAATTTAACCCCTACTTTTCCTAAGTGCAGGAGCATCCCACAAAATCACACAGGCAATGCAAGCTGAGTTTGATCCTACCCACCAATAGTGATCTCAGAAACCTTCTCCAGCTGATTTTCGGGGGGTGATTTTTTGGTTTTGGGTGTTTCTCGATTGGACTAGGGTTTTTAAAAATTGTTTTTGGTGAGTCCTTCCACAGGAATGGAATGTCAGGAAAATATTTCAGGCACACCAGCCTGTGATCAGCTGCTAAGGCTTGTGTAGTGCCAGGAGGCTGCTCTAGGCATGATGCTCCTGTGACTCCTATAGAGAGGCAGAGGAAAGTAAAGCCCAAAGGCAAGGCAGTTTTTAACCTTAATTTCCAGCTATTTTCAGAGAGCAGATGGGAAGATGGAGACAAGTTCTGCTCTCTGGACCCTCACAAGAATCTGGAGGCTGCAGAAGTGCCAAATGCCAGAGCTGAGAAGAGCATCATCCATGTTAACTTGAGTGGGGAGAGGGCTGTAATATAGCTCAAATCTTGATTATTCCCTTGCAGGAGCAAGGACAAGCTGATTTTGAGGAGTGGTCTCATTGAGGAAGATGGCAAATAAGTTCTCAAAATGTTGATTTGATCTGGGGTTTTGGGTACACACTGTGGGATGTGCCACTATGGAGGTGGCCTTGAGCCCTGACTTGGGGTTAAAGTGTGGAGGAGAGCTTGTTCTTAGAGAAAAAAACCCTGGATGGGTGCCATGAGCAAAGAAAACTTATTCTCCCTTTGAAAATGTCTCTGCTACTGCAATGTAGGTCATCCCTAGCAGCAAAAAAGCCAAATTCCCATCTTTGGCTCTACCTGCACCACTGCAGAAAGCTCCCCCTCAGCCTCAGTGACACCACTGCAGCCCCGAGCAGCCCTGCCCAGCTCCCCCTGCAGAGGATGACTCTGATCCTGGGGATGGGAGTGCTGGAAATCAGCCCTGGTGTGCCAGAATTCAGGAGTAGCAGCACTGCTCATTATCTGACGTTAACAGTGTGATCTGAAGAGGCCACTGCCACGTTTGGGCTCTGAAGTTATACAGCACCATAAGCTGCTAAACACATAAAAACCTCATATTACCCTCTAAGACCTTGATTGTCTTCGGTTTACTGTGCCTGCTCCACAGTGCTGGGCTTTATGAGGGACAATATTACGGCACATGGGATAAAACTCCTGGATCATCACTGCAGCCAGAGTGGCTTGTGCTGTGCTCCGTGGGGAAACCAGGAGGTTTCAGTGTTTAAATGCCAGGATTAATACCTGGGATCCAGGAGGAAGAAAGTCACTGCAAAGACCTGTTCTTGTTCTTCAGGAGCAATGACACCCCCCACCCCCAAAAGCTGATATTCTTCAAAGCCTTTTCCTTGGGTGTTCCAGGCTTGGTAAAATCAGAAGATGCTTTTCACAGTAAATTATGAAATACTTTTCTCCCCATTTCAGGCTTTGCACAGATATTTCTAGTGAGGAAAATCTTTGGTTTGAATGATGCAGGACTGTGTTTAGGGCCATGAACAGAAAGTTTGAAAAGCTCCTTTGCAGACCACATCTTCTAGCATTGCCTGCTCAATCTTCTGACTCAGAAAACTCACTATTGATTCCCCTGGGCATTTTGTTCATGGTTCCTCTGGGTTTGTTGAAGAGGTTGATATTTCTTTAATATATTTTATCAGTTAAATGATGTGTTTGAGGTGCATGATGCACCAAGTGGCACTGCTGGATGGTACAGTCCTGCCCTCTGGCTCCTTGGAGGAAGGTGCTTTGTAGAAATCCTTTCTCCTGCTCCAGGTTCATTCCTCCTGCTTGCCAAACCTTTGCCTTGATTTCCCCTCAACACACTGGGCAGGGTGCAACTTATATGCATTTGTTCATGGCCCTTGAGACTGCAGAGCTAATGTGTTACACCAGAAATCTGCTCTGAGGGGTCTACCTATAAATGACAATAATCTGAATGAAAAGCAATTTAGAAGATCCCACAATTATGGCGTGGTTTTGTTTGATTTGTGAGCAATAGCTGCTACTGTGAGTATTTGGAGTGAAGGAAAAGCCACCACCTAGGAAGAAAAAAAAGGGAGAAAATACCTTGAATCTCCCTAGCACCCCTGTCACTCATCTCTCTCTGATACAACTGCCCTGCTGCCTCCTCAGGAAAATTCCTGCAGTTTTGCTTGTTGGAAAGTGAAAATAACATTTCACAAACGTCCACGGGCAGATTTCTGCCAGCTAGAAGCCTACGAGAGGATTTTTCAAAGGCATGTTTGACAGTGAGTGTGGTGGGACTAAATGATGGGAAGAACATTTTGACAACTCCACTCGAGCAGGTGAGGACGTGGCCTCGTCTCGGTTATTTCTATCTGGATTGAGAAGGTGGAGAAAGTAGCCAGGCATCCTCCTATCTCACTCAGCAGTTTATCTCAAATTTACATAAACCAATCTATGCCAAACTCCTGCGAGAACAGCCCTGCCTGATAAGATCCTGCCCCTATGATGATGGACATCCCCCTGAAAAATCTGCTCTCACCAGATTTCGCTGACGAATCGGAATCTCATGCCTTAACCCACACATAATTTTGCCTGGAGATTATAATGCTATTTTAATTTTTCTACACTTGCTGTTGCAAATACTACAAAAATGCAAATCCTCTGGTATGAAGATACAGTTATGTAAGACCTCATTCAAAGGGTCTTATTTAAGAACGTACTTAAGCATATGTTCAGTTTCAGTGACACATCCCAAAATGTGAGGGTCTTAAAAATGCACCTGAGAGTTTTCCCTCCCCTCTGAGGGATTTAAATAAAATGTTATCTGATGCTATTTTCCTCTGTAGGATGACTTAGCAGAAAGAACATTTCTTCAGACAAAATCATGTTCCTTTTCAGGAGAGATTCTTTCTGAAATTATTTGCATTAGAAGGCTTTTACAGCAATGTTTAAAAATCATTGCATAAGAAATACTGTGTCATGAAGGAAAAAAAAAAAAAGACCAAATGAATTCTGCCTTTTTAAGCCTCAATTGAAAAAGAAAAGGGATATCTTGAACAGACCATCTTTAGACAAGGGGAAGTGTGAGTTCATGAGAACGTGGCAGATAGTCAGATATTCACACTGGGGCACAATGGCAAAAGCAGCTCTCCAAGACTGGCAGGTATTTTTTTCTCTACAATCTGTTGAAAAGACAGACTGATTCCTTTCCTAGGGACAGCAGAGAAGTGTATTAAGCTTCGGTTCATTCCCAGCATTCAGTGAAGAGAGTTTTTGGAAGAGGTGCCAGATACTATGGACCAAGTTCAGCTCCAGCCTAAGCAGACAGAATTCCCACTGAAATCAATGGGAGTTGCACCTGCTGACTTTGGAGTTGAATATGGCCCAATATGTGGATACTATAAAGGTTCTGTTTCCAAAGTTTCTTCTGGCCTGTTTTGTGGGAATGCAGACCTGGCGCCAGGCACGTCAGAACACCAATAAATTCACTATGGGAACTTCCAGGCAAATGACAACTCTCCAGCACAAAACAAATCCAGAAGCTCACACGATGCTGAAGGACAAATTGTCAGTGTTCCCCCAGTTCATTTGCATGAATCCCAGTTCCAGAAATGCTGTGAGAGAAGAAAATGGGGAGTGTGTGGCCGAGAGAGATACGAGGGGAAAGGTTTTGATTGGTTTGTCCAAATTATATGGATAAATATTTAAATTATCCCAAATGTTTGTTAACTTGCAGGAAAAGTGGTCCCAAGTCACTGAGGAGGATATATTATATTTATACAAACTGTTTGATGGCTGGTGTCGAGAGCTGCTATTCTCCATCTTCCCAATTTGGATGGAATTTAAGCTGTGACTGTCTCCAGGGGCAGAATAAAAGTCTAGACAGGCTAGAGGAGTCCATCCAGAAAAAAAAAAAAAGCAGCACTACCCTGAATGTATCCACGTGGCATTGAATACAGAGGAGTTAACAAAGGCATTATGTAAAGGAGCCAGTTTGTCTCTGTTGGGGTTATAATTGGCTGGTAACTGGGATTTAAACAACTGAGATTCAAAGTCCACTTTTTGAGTAATTGCTGTATAATGGAACCAGTCTCCTCAGAAAGCACATGTGTTCTTGGCAAGTGGTTTGTAGGTAGCGGAAGCACAGGAGGAGAAAGTTAAAAGCACAACACAAAAAATAAGCCCCTGCATAACAAAGCTAGTCAGTTTTAATTCTTTCAAAATGCTAAATAAAACCAGCATTAGATCCACAGCCTGTA
This sequence comes from Hylia prasina, assembly GCA_013397195.1. NCBI lineage: Eukaryota > Metazoa > Chordata > Aves > Passeriformes > Sylviidae > Hylia > Hylia prasina. The sequence goes on along the minus strand of VYXD01016583.1, from coordinate 979,152 downwards.
TTCTGATTTAACCTAAAGTTTGAAAGTATTTCAAGTTGGTATTTCTAGCTCACTTCCTTGATGCACAAACCAAGAACCTTCTATATTTGACTAATTTATTTAAATGCAGTAGTTTTCTAAACAAGGGATGGAGAAGGAGACACTGCATTTCATGGGCATTGTGCCCACTCTGAACACTCACATGTGGAAAAAGGGCAAGGGCAGAGGAAGGGGCTAAAGGCAGTGAATGCCCAGGTGCTGATCTGATGGAAACCCGTCTTTCAAAGGAATATTGTAACTTCTTGTATTTCGCATGTCCTGGGAAAAAAAACCAAAACCAATCAAACAACTGTTTTAAGATTTCTCTTCCAAGCTGCTTATGATTAACAACCTTCTTTCCATGTCCTCCATCTCTAGCCCAATATTCCTTCCTCTACCACTAAACCCATATGAGTCATCCCTTTTAAAATCCGTCGTGGTCACACAGAGCACTCACACACACAGAGAGCAAATTAGGGGAAAATTGATGTCAAGACCTATCGAGTATGAAGGGCCTTTTAAAACCAACCTTCAGAATGTGCTAATATTTACACATTCCCAAACCACCTGGAAATATGTTCCAACAGCTTTAAAGCATTTGCAATATGATTTAGATGTATATGCAGCCATTCAGGGTTGCACATTAATTTACCCTAAAATCCAATTTGATCCAATCCATAATTTGATGTCTTTGAAAAAATACCTGCCCGGCCCTGGATTTTATAGGAAGTCAAAAATCTTATTTCAGCCAAGAAGGAGTCAGGGTTTTTTTCTTCCACACTTTTCAGATTTTTTTTTCTTTTTTTGCTTTTTATGCTGGAGATACAGTTTATTAGTCATAAGGCTGTGTTTTTCCATAATCTTTTTGAATAAACTTTTTCTTTCTTCTTGTAAATGTGAGATAGTTTGGAGTTCCTTAGGTTTGAAGGAGTTTTGATGATAGCATGTAGCTGAAGTAATGGAAATGTGGGTAAATAAAAACATATATTTTTGTATATACTGTGCTTACATAATGTTTAGGTCCTTTTATTCTGTATAGAACTTTATCAAATATTTGGTATAAATGCATACCTACAGCCTATAATTCCATTGTTTAATCCTATTTAATCCTCTATTTACTTTATTTTGGGTTCCATTTATATGTTCTGCCAAACTAGAACAAATAATCTTAACTTTCATATATTCAGCTCCATTTTGAGTCAACTGCAAATGCAGAGACAAAAAAGAATTTTATTTTGAAATATGTCAAAATAAATGATTGTATACCTAAGGGCTTTTTTTTTAAAAAAAAAATCTCTCCCAAAATAGAAGCAGGAAACATAGAAGCTTTTAATTCTCCTGCAGGTAACAGGGGTGAGCTTAAAATTACTGGAGTCAATCCGCACCTGTGTTTCTTTCTACACAGCAGCAATAATTATTCTCCTTACGAATGAACTGTGACATTTAATTGCCTATAAACACATTTTAAGATCTAGTGATGATGTTACTAATCAATTGGAAAATGCAGCAGACTTCTTCCAGGTGCTGATAGGAGCACGTCCCTCTCACTGCTGTGGGTCAGCATCACATCATCCCTGGGCCTGGGTCACAGAATCCTGGAATGGTTTTGGTTGGAAGGGGCTTTAAACATCACCTCTTTCCAACCCCTTTGCCATGGGCTGCGACACCTTCCACTAGACCATGTTCTTCATGCTCCACAGGACTCAGGTGTGTGACGCATGTCATATTTAAGATGTGAAAACCCAAAGTGATCAATGCAAATATCACATAACACAGTAGGCACAGGCCCTTTCTGCGCAGTACATGGGCTAAAAATCAGGTCCCTCTCCTTGCTAGCTTGGTGAAATCCTTGCTGGTGATGTTAAAGTTCAAAGGCACGTTGCTTTGAAAGAGTTAATAATACAAGATTAATAGCTGTTATAAGCACGTTGCAGACATCGGGAGTTTGTGCTATAAAATGTAATAAGCACATCAACAGATGGCCTGGTGGATGCTCATAAGCCACGGTTACAAGCACGCAATTGACCTGTTGGACTCTGCACCAACCTCCACAACTGACTGGGCACGTCTTCCAACACCTCCCAGCCACTCATTAACTCTTTGTAAACGATTTACACACACGCCGTTAATATGCAGCGTGATGGCCACTGCCTGCAACAGGAGCAGGATAGAGCCCTAATTACCCGCAACAGTTTATTAATTCAATCCATTAACGGGAGGCAGGTTCTGACAGCCGGAGTGCAGCTGCTCCCCTGCACCTCTGGCTCACTGTGCTCACCTCTGCGGTGCCTTTTGTCACTAATTTGTCACGCCCAGAAGCACCGGAGGGGGCACAGGCACGGCGTTTGGCAGGGAAGGGGTTTGGCTGCTGCTGTGCCGCGCCACAAAGGCTCGGCGTGGTTGCAGAGTGCATCGACAGCCCTTTAAAACCCTGTCAAAAAGGCACAAATATCAGCATAATTTATCGGTGGCTATTTTAGGCAGGTGCACGGGAACTCTAAATATATGGCATTCACCGCTTGCTGCAGTTGCTATGGATATGATATCTCAGGCCTGTAACTAGGGTTATAAATGCTGTTGTGTGCTTATTATTGTTGTTGTTATTAAAACATGAATTTTATAGTTATTCCTGCTCAGCTGCTGCCCTTAAATCATCCATGTAACTGCATATCCCTTGTTTGAAGGAGGGATGTGTATGGGAAATAGGTAATAAACAGTATCCTTTCTTCCTTCTGCTTTTTCTTTGCTCCAGAAGGGAACAATGTTCAGCTCCTGCTTGCAGTAGTTTCAGGGCCAGGAGAAATAGAAATCACTCAGAGCCAAAGAAATGTCCCTCATTTGGGTCTATCTGTTTAGCACTCTGGTAGTTAAATCTTAGCACACGTCAAATGCGTCCAATTGTTGGGGCTTTTTTTTCCTTTTCTTTGTCCTAAGAGGTTGTTCTGCAGCTGCAGGATTCTGCACAGCTCTCTCAATGTTACAGTGAGATGGTCACTTCTACCCTAATCCTGCAGATCTGGGAAAGATAAGATGGTCAGAGGCCAGAGAGGCTCTACAGAGAGAGGAGTTAATGTCAGCCTGCCCACCCAGCATCCATCTGAGGTGTGCTGTGCTCCTGTCCCCTTGCTGGGAGGAGACTGAGCATCCTCCTGCAGTCGGGAGCCTGTGAAGGTCATTGGTACAGGGTGCAACTCAATGCAGAGCAAAAACTGGCAAAAAGTGAAAAACGTGGTAAAAAGGGGCAACCCACATTTTGCTTGGCTTGTTGTAAGTCCATAAAATGCAGTTTATAAGGGGAGATTTGGAGGGGGAAAAAGTGAATTCCAAGGATTTCTGTTTGTCTTTCTGGTGTAAAAAACCCACGCAGCCAGGCTGTGTAAAAGATGCATCACTCACCCAGGCACAATTCCCACCTGGAACTCTTACCTACCCACATCTCCCCACAAGGAGAAGGCTCAGCCTGAAGCAGAGGCTGAACAAGGTGAGCTGGCAGCACCAGCAGCTCCTGGAGCAGAGAAGGTGGCTGCAGTGGATGCTCTCAGCTGCTGGTCCATGGCAATGGCCACACCAGGAGCTGCAGAGACCTTCCAAATGCAGCCCCTAGAGCAGACACAGGCAGTGCTCGTGATGGCTGACCTTCATCCCAGGGAGCTGACACGGCTGGAGAAGGCAGGAGGATAAATTTCAGCAGCTCCCTTCTGCCGGTAATACAAAATGTTCAGATGCATAAAGGTTATGACAAGCGAGCGTCTGGTAAAGAGGTCAGGCTGCCCTGAATGTGCTGCAGAAGCCAAAATAAAGTCTAGTCAAGCCTACACGGAGTCCGAGCACCGAGGCAGGGGAAGGAGTGAGGCCTCTTCCTCCCCAGTGGTGGCCCCAGAAAGCAGTGGTGAGGCTGCTGCTAAAACTAAAGTATGGCTGAGTATGAGGATATTTGCCTTGGGCAGATATATGTTTTGAGAGACCGGGGTCAGTGGCTGTTTTAACCACATTGTTTCATCCCCACTGCTGCGCTTGCTGAGTTTTCCACTTTAAGTGGCATTTTAAACAGGACACAGGTATGTTGGTGGCATTCAGCATCACACTCTAGAGGGTAAAATGAGTGCATGTAATCAGGAGTTTCTTTCTGTCCATCTATCTCAAGGACCACAAACCAGCAGTGGACAAAGGGGGAGCACAAAGCCTCGTGCAAACAGAGATGAGGAATGATTGTAGAACCAACAGGACAGAGAAGAAGAGCCATCATTTTATGATTTCATCACAAAGCACATAGTTGTGAAAATTAACTATCATTTGTCCAAATTATAACTTTAATTTTGCACATGGTATAGGTAGAGTGTGCTTGAGGTTCTCATCATCAAGGATATGACCATGGTGTGGTTGTACACGTTGAAAAATCCTGATTTAAATATCTCCGCTGAAAATAATTGGAGCCCTCCTGGAGGAAGATGCCAACATACAGCAGCCAGATCTGATTAAAAGGGTGCACTAAAGCTGAGCATGTGCATGTGCCTGGCTGGCAGTGGAAGCTGCTGACCATGGGAAAGTATGAGGCTGCACACAGCTCTCCTCTTAAGAGGTTAGGAGAACAGAGCTATGGGCACCTGGGCATTCACAGAAAAAGGGATTCCTCCCTCATACCTCCACAGAATAAAAGGTAAAGACATCCTGGCAGAATCCAGCCAGGTAATTACAAATTATGAATTTCACAGCTCAGGAGGATGGAGAGCACCGCGAACCCTCCAGTTCAACAATCTGCTGTTATTACCATATTGTTTTTTTAAACTTTTTAAAACAATCTGACAGATTCCAGAAACAAACTACGTTACGACACCTATAGGACTGTGTTTATATGAGACTGGAAGCTCTTTGGAGGCACAGCACATCTTTCTGCTCTCTGCCTGTACATCACCCAGTACAACAGGCTTGCCCATGACTTACCCTATCTGCCAAAGTAATGAAAAAAAGGCTATTTGATGAAAATAAAAGTTCTTTATGACAGCAGAATGATGAACGATAGACATGCAGTTCTCACTTCAGCTCTGCCTTGATATAACAATACATTAATTGGTAAATAAGACATTACAATTTATGCTGCATCAATGCCATGACACTCATAGAAAGGACACTTGTTCTGTTCAGAACCAGCACCCGTAGCAGCCACAGCTGTACCCAGCAACAGTAAAAATTTATGGCACATGAACATCTCTCTGGTTCAGTTTGAGGACATGAGAGCCTGTGTGTGGTTGATGAAATCTAGGGTAGACACACACGTGGCAGTCCAGGATGGTTTCAGGTGTAAATGTCTGATTTTCCTACAGGGAATTCAGGAGGGTTGTACTACCACCCAAATGCACATAGTTTTGAGTTATTCTTGAATTATTGACAGAGTCCTGCATAGGTGTGCTCATGTGGCAACTTTGGCCCTGCTGTACTCAGTGATGATCTTCCCTTCAATTTCTGTGACACAGAATTGAACCTTTCCATCTTTCCTAAGGGGTACGAAAGCTAATGAGTAACTCAGACAACTGGAGCATTCTCACAAGGCAAACAGCAGAAGAATGGATGGAGAAACTACAAGAAGAAAAACACGTACAGTACAAGGTTGTTGGAAATGATGGGGTAGCATCACTGAAGGATATTGTGATAGAAGATGCTCAAAAAGAATTCAGGTTTAAATGCAAAAACTTAATTTTGACATTTGCATTAATAATGTGACATTTACAAATTTCTTAATGTACTTTTTTTTAAAAAAACAAACCCAACAGCCTAGAACATAGCTAATGCTCGCAGATGTCTGCTTTCTTATACTTCAGCATCATTTTGCTATCTCCCCATGCCAAAGTATTGCAACAAATCTGTGATTACTCAGGACACCCATATGCCACACAGCATGGCTACTACGAGCTCTGGCGAAACAGCGGGAACACGGCCCACGTCTTCCGATTCCGAAAAGCCCAAACCTTTTCTGCTTCATCTCATCCCATGTCCCCAACGTTTGGGGCCAGGCGTCCAATGTCATTGATGATACGAGCGAACAGCTGAGGACACAGTGACAACATTGGAGCGTTGGATGAGGATGGTGAGCGCACAGGGGGAGGATGGTGAGTGTGGACGGGGACATGTTCCATTGTGGTTTGTCCCCTGCACCGGGCCAAGCCTTGGCATCCCAGTCCCTCACTCCTGACCCGCATCCCTGGGAGCAGCGCTCCAGGTTCAGCCCTTGGCCCTGTTCGCAGTGAAACTGAGGAGCGGCTTCCATTAGATGCGGTAAATAAATAAACACGCCATGTAAAAATCGCAGCTATGGATTTCTCCTTCCTCTGAACCCCATCCCTGCCTTTTTAATACGTCTCATTTAATTAATTAATTTATTTGTCACGAACACAGCGGCGTTTCACTGGGAGGCCTCTCTCTTGGGCCCTCCCGCCGCCCCGCAGGATGTTCACTGCACATCCGCCAGGTCTCCTTCTCCCGCCTCCCCGTTAGGGAAGGCCGGGGCGGAGGCAGGAGCGGCGGCGGCCCCGCAGCATCCCGAGGTGCAGCATCCTCCCGGTCCCGCTCCGTTCCGGGTTTTTCCCGGCGCTCGCTCGCGCCGCCGCCGCCTCCGCGCGCGCCGCCGGCGCCGCC
>VYXD01016583.1:893719-971084 GCA_013397195.1 Hylia prasina | reverse complement strand
TGTGTGCAGTGCTTGAAAATGGAGGTTGAAGATGCCGACTGCCAGCCCCGATGTGCCTCGTGTTTGCGGCTCCTGTGCACGATGTACCACCGCAGCCAGCGCTGAGGGGAGACGGCGGCGCCCCCCGCCCGCCGCCCCGAGCCCGCCCCGCCGCCCCGGAGACAGCGTCGCCCCGGGGCTTCCATGCCTTGTTGTTGTTGCCGTTAATACATCGTGAATATCTGTGTATTTTTGGTGCGGTTGCTCCGGAAGATCAACACCCAGGGACCTCAACAACCCTCCGGTTTGCCGCTCCGAAGGGTCTTGTGGTGGTTTTTTTTTTGGTTTTTTTTTTNTCTTGGGGTTGTTTTTTTTCTTGGTTTTTTTTTTCTCTCCTTCATTTCTTGAGGCAACGTGGATTTATTTACCCTGCCCCGCTTCTCCGCCGCTCGTTATTTTTAGAGGACGGGGAGAGGAAAGAAAGCGAACAATTTTGGACTTCTTTTTGCTTTGTTTTGTTTTCGGAAAGGGGGATTTTGTCCAATTAAAGAAAGAGGAATGAAGTCTGGCGCTGGAGGAGAGTCCCTCGCCGTCGTCTGGGGGTTCCTGCTCGTCTTCGCCGCACTTTGTCTGTGGCCAACAAATGGGGAAAGTGAGTANGAGGGGCTCCCTCGCCGTGTGTGTGTGTGCGTGAGGGGCTTCCCTGCGTGTCTGGGCTGTGTGCGAGGGGCTCCCTGTCCTTAGGAGGGGTGTGAGGGGTCCCTGTTGGTACCGGCGTCCGTGTGAAGGGGGCTCCCGCCGTTTCCCGCCGCGGCGCCGAGCGGGTCTCGCCCCTGCCCGCGGGGCTCTGCGTGTTTTCCTCCTGTTACGCGTCTGCTCCTCGAGCACGTTTAACAACCCGGGGCTGCGCGTCTCCCTCCCCGCCATGCCCGCCTTCCTCCCCCGGAGGCGGCTGCCTGGTTGTTCACACGGGTCGGCACCGCCGCAGCCCCGAGCCCGGCGGAGGGGGCCGTGCCCCTCCTTTGTGTCCCCCCCGAGCGCGGGGCAGCGCTCAGACGCCGCAGCCAAGGCTGCGAGCTGCGTAGTAAACACTCGCAGGCAGGGAAGGACTCCGCTCGCTTTCCCCGCATGGAAGGAGCTTGATCTCTGTCAATATTTAGAGGCTGTGTGCAATGACCGGCGGTAGTGAGTGAGGAATTCCTGGAAATGAACGCCTTGCCCTTTACTGCCGCTTTACCGCCGAGGAGGGGTTTCACTCTCTGTGCGCGGGGTGCGGAATTACGGCGGCATCCCGCAAGCTAAAGGTCACGGCTGCCGTTCATTTAAAAAAAAAAAAATAGTCCGCACATTGACGCTTTACGTTTCTGCGTAAGTAGAAAGGTTTGATGGCCGAACGGGCTGCGATCTTAGGGGTGATGCATTTTTCTAAGCGGCCGTGTTGCACCCAGCGCCGAGGTTCGAGCAGCGTGCGAGCCGCTTCCCCGGGAACACCGGGAGAACGTGGATCGCGGTGCGGGGCCCGGGCCCCTCCTGCCGCGGATCCCGAGCCCAGCCCGCGGCCGCCGGCCTCGCTCGGGAGCTGCCAGAGCCCCGACTTTGTTTTTGTGCGTTTCCAACCTGTGATTGTGTTGCAGTGCCCGCCCCTCTCGGGCGCAGGGGGAATCGAGGGGGCAGGGAGGGCTGCGCTGCCATTGATTACACTGCAATCATCGCCGGATTAATCCCGGGGCTGATCGGTTTTCTCCTGGTATGTCGGGCTCACGCTGGACTGAGGATCTCTTGCATGAAATTAGCCTTCCCTTGTTTCCTGGAGTATCTCTGTAGACAGAGAGATGGTAAATGTGCCTTGGAGCCCAACCATTTTAAACAGTGCTCCCTCTCCTTCAGCGTCTGCAGAAGCAGGGATGTTCCTGTACTGCATCCCGATGCTTTAATTTCTTCTGCCGTGTGTTTTTCAATACACTCCTGGAGCTGTTGTGTGCCTCTCCCTTTCAGAAAGATTGTTGGAGGGAAGGAACGAGGAGATCAAATTTCTCCATTTTAAATGTAAAAGGAAAGAATTTAGGAAGCAGGAGGGCTTTTCTAAGAGTAGTGGTTTCAGACTGAAAAGAAAGGGAAGTTCTTTGGATGCACTGACAGTGAGGTTAAGTACACAAAAAAAGATAAGTGAGCAAGAAGCTCATAGACAGAGCCTGTAATGCATGTTGAGTAATAATTATGTTTTGTTAGGCAGTAAATGCCTGTTAACTCCTTGCAAATTAAGGCCCGGTTTAGGCTTTTGGGCCAGCTAGGTCTGGAGAGCTGCAGTCTTATTTCTATGAGTAGAACTTCTTCGCTAGTGCTGTTTTCAAGAGGGAAGATTAATCTTTACGTTTAAAAACAAAACCCCCGTGCACTTCTTCAGGGAAGGGCTTACAAAGGATCCAGTGTCGTGGAGAAACAGAACGGGAGGAGGAGGAGATCTGGTGCGTTCTTAAACTGCTAGGATACACTCTTAGAATTGTTTTCCTTGTCTTACTTGGTACAAAGTACCTTGAAATAAAAATGCTCACCCAACTCTGGCAATGAATTAATGCAGGAAGAGTACGTTAGGATTTTAGGTTGTAGTCCTCTGAAGTGTTTGTGGTTACCACTTACCTAAAATGAACATCCCGAATGAAATATCTTCTGAAGAAGATCCAGGCATTTAAATATGGGAAGATATGCTGAAAAACTTGTCTTAGCTGAATACTGCCTCTAATCGATTGTCTTTGTAGTTTACAGTTTAATAGCCTTTGTTTTCACGAGTTATTGCTGAAAGAATTTTGCTGTTAGGGGGAAAAATGATCTCCAGAGCAGATGTTTTACATCTCTTCATATTCTTCTCTCTCCCCACAATAGTGGAAGGAAGATTAATCTTAATTTTTATTTGTTTTTCATATATACTGTGTCATAGCTAAAAGGCACTTCCATTTTCGGTCAAACAAGCAAGGCATTCCTAAATAGGAATACAAAGGAGTTACAACTGGAGGGGAGAGACCCATCCCTTTAATGCTAAATTATATAAAATGTGTTTGTAGTTATGTGACATAAACCTCTTTAAAACGCAGGTAGCTTCAGTGGAGAGCTTCTGATTCAGAAAAAGTAATTTAAAAATGCTGAGAATTCCCTGAGATTGTGTTAGAACGGCACAAAAAATGGAAATGAGAAGACCTTTCATTAAGCTAGAGTTTGTGGTGCTGTACCCCTGTGTTTGATGTGTAAAGCTACAACTGTTGGAGGCTGTTTGATGCTGGGGGTGGGTTTAAGATGAGGCATAAACACGGGGTTTTCTTCCTTTTCTCCCTTGAGCACGACGGGGGTTTTGATTTTCAGCCTTCTGTGTATTTACAGAGGGAATGTCTAGGAGGGAACGGGTTAAACACTTGGAAGGAAAATAATAGTTTTAGGTGTGATAATACTTCAAGCTGATGGATATCTTGATGGGTCTGCTCATGTTAGCACGGAGTTTTTGTTTGTCTATCCAGGCTGGATGTTGTGTTTCTGATAATGAACAGTAACTCATGCTGATGCTTAATCTCTCTCCCAGGTTGCTTAGTAAGAGCCCTCATGACCTGCTGAGTGTCGGCGTTACACACACCTCGCTTTTGCATCAGCATTTTCCTGTACGCCCAGTGGTTAGGGAACGTTGGTAACTGGGAGTTGGATAATTCCTGCTGTAATTGAGGTTGTGAACAGAAAATGCCAGAGCCAGTAAGGAAATTGGCGTCAGGGGTTTCAGCAGAAAGGGGAGAGGAGGGAAGTGTGCAGGGAGTGATGGTGCCTGGAGTCCGGGTGAAGGAGAGTGAGCCAGGCAGTGCTTGGACTTTTTTTTTTGATTGTGTTGGGTTGGACTTCTGGTTTGCAAACCAGAACTGGAGCAAAGGCTTGTGTGAGTCAGAAACTGAGAGGGTTAGGAAATGGAAATGCCTTAGCTATTATCAGGCAAAATGTGTTGAACGTGAGGAAGCAGAGGGATGGGTGTGGAAAAAAGGTGTGTTGGAAGTTTCAGTGTTGAACCAGCATTTGAGGGAGAAACACTGGGCGTTTTTGTGTGTGTGAAGTGAAAGAAATTTAACTTATTTCTCGTGTTCTGAGAAGTGAGGGAAGGAAGGGGCTGCGGAGAGCAAGAAGACAGATCAATTAGTTTGACTTCAGCGCAACAGAAGACATGGTTTATTTGGTTTAATAGGGAAATTGCTCAGATGTGATCAACTACTGTGTTAATTTTTGTGTCAGCTTTTCCCTGACGTGTTGTTCCTCCAAAGTGATTCTAGGGTATAGTTACAGCACACGCCAGTGATGCTGAAATTGTTTTCATCTTGAAAGATACGCACAAAAATCTAGTGTTAAGGAGAATTCACGTGATGATTTTTGAATCAGTCTTCATTGGTAAATAATTAATTTCTATCAGTATGTGTTACCATGGGAAAAGTTGTTTCAAATCCTGTTTAATTTTCTGCTAAACTGGCATTCACTGAGGAGATCTTGGAGGAGAAATTTTTTTAAGCGTCTATCATTCAAAATTAAAATCTATTCCAGGACTGAAACTATTAGCTTTAAAGGATAATTTCAGTTCATGTTTAACTAATGCTTTTTCTCTTCCCCAGTAATTTTTGTTTTCTTTTTACTCTGAGGTAGATTTTACCAGTGATCACTGGAACGATTATCTCAGTGAGAGCAGAAGAGGCAGTTTTGTTAAATGATTAATTATATTGTGTGTATATTCCATCTGTGTGAATTGTGAGCTACCGCAAACTTCATTGTAGAGAAGTTTGTTTATGGTCCTGAACTTTGAGAGAGAGAGAGAGAGAGGCAATAATACATGCAGGAAACCTGTTTTTCTCACACTAGATGTTAACTTTGTGATCCCACACAGCAAACAACTTATCTAGCTCATCATCTGTAATAGCTCTAAAGTTCATAACTTACAAAATGTGCTGAATTAAATTATTTTAAGAAGCTAGGGTATTTATCTGAATTAACTGTAGTTAAATTAATAAACTTCATGAGCATTATTGTACTTGAAAAGCTGATGGCAACTTGCTGAAAAAGTTCCTGAAACTTTGGTTTGTGAAATTAAATACATTCTTACTTGGATTTTAGTGTAAAGCTTTCACATTTGGAAATGCTTTTGGATGTTATCAAGTAACAGCTGGTTTTTATTTATGTGTGAGTGCATACATAGGAATGGGTAAACTGCAGTTTATTATTGAAAACTATTGTGGATGCTAAATTTTAAAAAAAGCTGCGCTTTAAGTAATTGTCTCGGGAGTCTCATAATTAAAGTTGTTGCAGATTTGTAGTTGCAGTTTAATTTGGATCTTCCTGACAGGGCTGAGCTTTTAAGGTTTCTGGGCTTTGGTGCTAATGGAACGTGCTGCTTTTAAGGGTTTGTGTGCAGAAAGACTTTGGGAATGTAGTGATGTGTTTGAAAGGTAGAAATACTGTTTTAGTATTTTGATCTATTTGACATGTGTAATTTTTCTATCACTGTAAATTGTATAGACAGCTTCTTTGTGTAGATTAGTTGGATTAGTTTTTATGATTTATGAAAGCCACTTTAAAAAGAATAGTTTCACATTTTTTTTCTTTGTACAAAGGCAGAACTCAACAAACAGCAGTTGATGAAGACACATTGGTGGTTGTTAGCCAGCCTGTCTTGTGTGCGGTTTTTTTGGGCTGCTTTTTTTTCCCTCTTAGCCAAGTCATGACAGGTACAATCTGGACTGATTTCTGGAGTACTATATTTGTCTTTTTTTTGTGTCCAGAAATGTCTGAGAGAAACTTTGAGGACGGGCAAACAATCAGCAACACACAGTGTTCATTCATGTGTTTCTGTGCTCTGCAAACAGAGCTGTACCGAGTCCTCAAAGGTTCTGGTTCCTTTAGACAGGACTTGTTGGTTTTGTTCATTAAGTTTGATAACAGTTTGACTTATTAATTAATTAAGGCGATGCATTCTGACAAACTCGGGTGTGTTGTGAAGATTTAACTTGCCCTTATCGCTGAAAGTTTTGCTTTCTAACCTTTGCAAATGCAAAACATGAGCCATTCCCTTAGGATATCTTGCAAGACACCAATTAACTTCTTCAGTGTTGATATCCTCAGGAAGTTGCTGTTGTGGCACAAGATTGTTTAAAATGTGCTGAAAAGCAAAATTGTTGTTTCTTTATTTACAGATTGATTTGCATATGACTCCTAAGCTTTAATGTAACAAAAGTTTATTTATTTATTTATTTATTTGCTTGTTTATTTTGGAATATCCAGACCTGTACATTTCCAGCTAGTCTGTTTCTTTCTTGGTAAACTTGATGGTATGAGCAAGAAACAAACATCTGTATATTTCAGTGACTAACCAGATAATTTTTTCAATGAGACTCTTGTCTCTGACCTATCTGAGGAGAAGGAATCTCACACCCCAGTAAAGTAGTAAGATTATTCCTTTAGAGGACCAAATCCTCTAGTAAATAATTGGGTAGAATATCAAATGTACACATTTGCAGCAGCACAAAGTCTCTTTAATACTAACTGAGGGCAGTAATTCCCGCTGTCACCTTGCTGACCGGGTTGGGTTTTAAGACTTTGTTTCATTGTTGACTTCAAAAAAGTTTAAATGATACAAATAAATCTTTTCAAGCAGGAAATAGTCGTACTGGGCACGTACGTGCTTTACCACCGTAGTTCATTAATTCAGTGTGTGTGTCCTGCTTCGGTGAATGCTTGGTTTGTGAAGGTGTGTGTTGGGGGCAGGACCCCTGGCCGAATGAGTTTGTTTGCCTGTGTTGCTGCAATAGCTCTGTGACCGGTCAGGGAATGTTATCTCCAACCCCTGATTGGTGCCATTACGTGCAGTAAAGATAGCTCTGTTTACTTGCAAGTGTGAGCATCAACTGATCAAAACACTTTCTCTTAACAGATGGGCTTTTTTTGGAGTTCTTTGTCGGGCATCCCTTCTGCCTGTGCTGGAGCAGTGTCAGCAAGTGACAACATCAGGCAGATGCAAGAAATACCAGGAGTTTTTAATGACAAACTTTACATGAGTGGTTTTCCCCTGTTGTTGAATTGGTGATGGGTCATTTTTACTGACTGTTTCCTGTAGCTTTTTTCCTTTAATATGAACAATTTGCAAATTATTACGCTACTCATTTAAGTGATCTCCTTACGCAATACTGTTCAGATAGCAGAGGGTTTGATTGGAGGAAGGAAAGAAGAATTTTTTGAAGTTCAGAATGCATGAAATGAATACATGCCGAAGTAGTCCAAGATCCCTTGTACTTTATCAGAGAGCAGTCTGCTTGAATGAAAGGTACTGTACCTGCTGTTAAGCTTATAAACCTGGTTTATACAGATTACTTTTTAAATTATTCATGATGCTACGTTACAAGTATATCTGACAGGTTTAAAATAAATGGCTTGATGGTAAGAGGGAGCATGCATAAATTAGAGCTGGGATAATGTGCTCTTTGAAGTATCTCTCCCATTTGTTACTACTGGAATACAGTAGGTAGCTGCAGCTGAGTGTGTGATTCTCAAGTGAGAGTACATCATTATCTTCAAACTGTGGTGTAGTGGCAGTTCTTAGGTAAGACAGATGAGACGAAGCGGCAGGGAGGACCAAAGTGCTCGCTTTGTTTTTAGTTATAGACACATTTCTGCCGAAACAAGGGGAGCATTTATGGGATGAAAAGTTGTAAGCGCCGCAGTTGAAAGGGTCTGCTGGTGGCTGTGTGTTGCTGAGGGTGGCATTGCTTTGTTTTGTTTACTGTTCTCTGTTAGCATTGCTGTGTGTTGGTAAGAGGTGTTCTAGCAAAGTGCTGGTACTTAGAGGTGCCTGATTTGCATGTGGATCGTGGTACTCAGCTTGAGAAGTCATCCTGGGATGTGCACGGGAGAAGTTTGCAAGAGCTGAGCCGTTGTGTTTGGAGAGCACATCGGTGGGAAAAGAGAATTCCAGATCTCTTGGGTGCAGAAACAGCTTCCTCAAATGTAAATTGACTCAGTGCTGATTTTCCTGATTCTGTAGACAGGCAGCTCATTATATTTGAGAAGCAAGCTCCCGAAGGAGTTTATGGGAGAGGGCAAAAAGCCCCCATAATGATGTGTGATGGAGCAGCCATAAAAATGATCGCAGGTTGTTTAAAGTGAAAGGTCTCCTTGTAGACAGGGATAGTTCAAATCTTAAGCCTTAGTCAAAGGGATACAGCATTTTGGAGAAAGATCTGGTGACAGCTGCCCCTGGAAACTGTCTGTAACCAACTTTCTACAAGAGAATTGGCTTGTGCTTTCAGGGAAGGGCTTTATCCCTGGTTCTCTCTGGGCTAGTTTCCTTCTTATTTCCATTGGCTTCAATTTAGAGTTGTCTCCACATTTTGACCTTCTACAAGTAGTACTTTTTACTTCCTGCTGCTGTTCTCACATCCCCTTGGGTCTGTCTGTGTGAGAGTAGCCTTGAAAGGTTTGAAGAGTGCACTCTGTTCGTGTTGGGCAGGGAGTGAGGAACCAGCCCTGCACGGTAGGAATGGACACGTGTTTGCTCAGCTCAGCTGACCCCAGAGTAACACTTGGCTGAAGTGTGAGGAGTTGAAATGGCAATGGAAATTCCTTGTTTACCCTGTCCCCATGCTCTGCCAGGGCAGAAATTAGTTTTATTGTGTTCTTCTTTTCTCTTTTCTGGGATTTTTGATGTGTAGTTAAATTGTCTTCCTCAAATTCCACGTGTCCCACTGGGGATTTGGTTTGTTCTCCAAAATACTGCCGGGCTTATGTAGCATGGATTGGTTTTTTTAAGCTTACAGGTGGTTCTGCCTTTTTTTCAGATGAGAACCAATTTTAGAGAGACTCAGCAGGGTGGTGACACAAACTTTAAGAGTTCAGAGTTCCACTGGATAGAAGGGGAAACCCACTGGAATTGTGATAGAGCCTGTCTTCCACTACTGGATTAGCTGTTGCTTCTCTCTGGTTGTTCTGAACCCCAGCAGGAGGAAGCAGCTTGTGATGCTGATTGCAGTTAACACCATCTTTCAGTTCGTTGTGGCTGAAACTTTTGTCTTGTTGTTTGTTTGTGAGATGGGTGTAAATTTATCAGTCCCTTGCACGCTGTGTCTGCTGGGATGTATGGAATGAGTGAATATCCACCTGTGTTCAGAGATCCATCCATGTGAGTTACTGTTAATCTGTGCACTTTGCTCCTCTTCCTCAGACCTGAGAGATGGGAGAATGGGGGCAGCTGAAGACTAGTAGGATGTATCACCACTTGTATGTGGAGGACGATGCAAAAAGGCAAAGGGGTTGTTGTTAGTCCTGTTGATTGTGCACCTTGGATGTAGAGATTTTGTGTTGTTAAGTGATGTTGGTATTCCCTGCAGCTACGCCCTTGGTGGAGCTGGAGTCTCTGCAGTTGTCCCGGTAGAAAAGAGTAGCAATGGGGTGTAAGAAAAGCAAGTTTGTTATTTCAAACTTGAGACTTGGCTTGGTTAGCAACTGACTTGCGCCTGCCAGGGCCCTGCATGGGAGTGACTGAAGGTTTGTTTGTTTATTTTTTGTGTGAGTGCTAATAAAATGTTTATATTTTTGTCACATTGGAGTAGGCTGACTAGGTGGACAAATATTTTCATTGATACTATGTCCCAACAAGAGGCATGGCATAGGTATTGAATATTCAAATTCTGGTATGAGAGTCTCTTTAAGATCCAGGCTTTATATTCTTAGGTGGGTTGTGGTTCTGAAGTGGCCAGTGAAGGAACAAAGGCCCTTCCAAGCCAGTGCAGTGGTTGTCCTGCAGAAATCAGGCACAGAGAAATGCAGTGGAGTGTGTGTGGTGGAGGTTCTGGGCTGCAGCAGAGCACGCATGAAACACACATCTGTTTGTGCACGGGCTGTGCAGCTCTTTGGGTAGTTCATTGTTTAAATAAACATGTTGCATTAGCTGTGAGGCTTCAGTGCCAAATGCCCACTGATGAGATGTATGAGGGTTTTGTTGTTCCCAAGCCACACTGAGGAACACAACAGCTTTATAATTGTACACGTTTGAGGAAGATTACAAAAAGAATTTGGGGTGGATGGCAATCAGCACTTCAAAAGCATCAGCTTTAGAGTAACTCTGCTACAACACAGCGCAGCCCATGGAAAAACACTGTCATCTTAACAGATGCAGTGTTATTTTGGAGATTCCACTGTATAAATACATGGACTGTGGTTAAATTGTGATGGCAACAGATGCAATCTCAGTTCTCTATTCTTTCATGTCTTTAATATTCAGAAATACCCTGCAAAGTAAAAAAAAACAAAAAACAACCCAACCAACATCAAGGCTGAAAACATTTCTTCTGTAAGTCGCTGGGGCTGTACTTTTTGGGCCCGATATCATTTTGAGTACATCACTGCAGATGAGATTTGGGGAGAGTAAGTGCTCATCTCCTTGAAGGAGCTGCAAATGCTGCTACTCACGACTTATTGTAGCATTTGCATATGAATGGAATTATTCAGCTCTACTCAAGAACTGTCAGTGAGATTGAAGTCAGAGTTGGTTAACCTGGAAAAAAGATATTCCCAGTATTTTTCATGAAAGAAAGTTACAGTATATAGACAAGAATTACATTCCACTGGCTAAGCCAACTCTGTCTGAGGATTTTCTTAGTGTCTTTGTAGTTGATACCAGTGACTTTATTTTTAAATTTGTGTCTGTGATACATTGCAATGTTGAGGAGCAAGAGAGTTGGAATGTGGGAATCAGATGCTGTATCATAATGCTCCACAGTTGTGTTCACATTTGTTTTTCTTTCCAGATCTGATTTTATTTGAATCCTGATTTGAAAAGTATAAATTCAGAGCAAGGGTCTTCTTTTTAACGAAGAGCAAATAAAGTGTAGCAAGAAGTTACCAGTGCATTCACCTTTATCCATCCACTAGTTGGAGAGAAAAGCCTCAAGTTAAATACTGTAATTTTAAATACTGGGTTTTAAAAGGAACCAGATAATTTGTGTGAGCATTGGTAGTCATGCATGCTAAAATAGGGAGTGATCACATCTCATGCTTCAGGAGCTGCCAGTGTTGAAGGGTTGGGAAGAAATTGTATTCCTCCTCCGGGTGTCTGTATTTCCCTCCCCATTTGTAAAATACAGAAAGTGCAGTCCTTGGGGGGTGGTTAAAGGCTTAGTTTTGCAGCAGGGACGTGACTTGGGATGCTCGTGTGGCTCTGTCATCCAGGTGACAGCACTTTCACTGGGAAGCTGCTCCTTGCCAGGCATTTGATGACTGTACTCTGAACAGAAGTGTGAGGATGGGGGTGTTGGCATCAGCTGACTGATAAGGAGATAGTATATTACACTAAAAATACTCCCAGATCTTCACAGGCAGCTGTGAGCATTACCTGGTGTCATGTGCAGCAAGAATGAAACAAAAGTTGAGGTGGGTTGAGCGTGGCTTGGCCTCACTGTGAGGATGTGCTGGGATGCTCTCTGTTCATTCCGTGGGATTTCTCCTCCTTCTTCAGGAGCAGCTGCTCACAGAAGTGTGCAGCTATTTCTTGCTTGTTGCATGTGTGGCCACAGCCCTTGTTCACTGCAGGACCAAAAACTGCTCTGAGCTCCCTGCTCCCAGTGTCTCGTGCCTGGAGTTTGTGTTTGATGCCCTTGCAGCTTCTCCCAGAGCTGCTGACATGGGAAGGGGTGAATCCTGTTTAATGGGGAGAAGGGGAGAGCAGAGGGGCTGAGGATGAAATTGTCATGTCGGGTTTCCTGATTTTTGTCGGGGTAGGGAGGGATGCTCCGTTTAGGATGTCTGCCCGCCCTGGTTGTCTGTTTCTCTCTGTTCTCATGGAAGTGGCGGTGAGAGGCCAAGGGGATGGACTCTGCCGCTTTGCAACCTTGTGGTGAAAATGTTGCAAATTTTGGTCCAATTTGTCCTTCAAAGTTTATTTCTTCCTTCGTGTGAACGCCTCAGAGCACTTACTAGTGTGTAACTAAATGGTTTTCATAGTGACTTACTAACAGCAAGCAGCAAGAGTTTGCTCTGAATAAACGCACAGTTTGAATCTCATTTTGCGTATTTTTAGTTGGATTTTATTTAATGACTGACAGCTGTTAGAACTCTGATTCACAACCAACCATTTTTGAAAGTACAGACCTTTTTGCTAGTGAATAGCAATGTGTTTCTACAAATTCATGTAAATAATTAGATGCCTTGGATGCATTGGCTCAGATCCTTAATTTTCACATTTTTAAGTGACAAAATGGCAAATGATGTATTTTCTGGTAGATTACTTCTCATTTGTGTTATTTTTTTATTTGGATGGAAAATGGAATTTTAATTGAAATGCAGAAGATCTGGGTTTTGAGACTTAATTAAAACTCCAAGTGTGAAGGAGAGGCATGATTAAAAAAAAAATAAACAGAAAAAATAGTTTGTCATTGTTTCTCAAAAGTTTAGAGTTCATAGATCTTGCCCACTGACTGTTTCACAGGTTTCTATGCAGGAGTCCTTTTTAATTTGGGATTAAGAGCTTGTTGAATTGAACCATTGGAGGATGCTGAAATGAGGCTCTGCAGAAATAGCTGTTGAAGGTAAAAGCTCTCTGAGCATTTCATCAAAGGGTGGCTTCAAGACCGCGCTGAACAGCAAATTCACCAGTCCCAACTTTTTTTTGGTGTAAATTATATGCTTACTATTTTTATTTTATTTAAATTACAGTAGGCATTTGCCCTAATATATGCTGTTACAATTTCATGTTAGATTTGTAATTAAGTTTATTTTTAGAAGAATGCATTTAAGTGGTTTATATAAAATGGCTTTCTATTTTTGTAAATGAAATAATTGGTTTTTATTGACTTTCGATTTCATGCAAATGTGAGGGGGTTTTTTTGGCTTGAAGGTTGTGTAAGCAGAAAGAAATTAATGATTTGAGAGTATTTTCATAATACAAAGAGTAGAAGATTCGTTGTCAGCCGGCGACACTGGTAGGCAGAGTTAACTCTTATTCAGACACATGCAGATTGAGTGATGGATGGATGTTAGAGGGTGTGGTACAGTTGGTTTATAAAAGAAATTTTCCTATTGATTATTTTTCCTGGTTGAGTTGAGAAAGACAAATTGGGAGTGCATTTGGGATCTGACGCAAAATGGTCAGGATGTCGCAATCCCGAAAATGTCGCAATCCAGGGCAAATCTGATGGACAAGTGAGTGTTAATTGTGAGTGAGCCAGATTTGCTATTTTTAATTTGGCCTCGCTATCACGTCTCTTCACAGATGAATTTGAAGGCTACAGGGAGTTGAATGATGAGTCACTACTGAGTTAGTAAAATCACAATTGATCTCCATTTCCTGTTGATTCCAAAATTACTGAAGTGTGAAAGCCGAGAGTGACTGATCACTTCTTGGAGGGGAGTTTGAGGCTGGAATGTGGAAGTGACTCTCTCTGAAGTAACTCAACGCTGCCCTGGGTGTCAGGACAGGGATGTCTGCAGTGAGAACAGGTGTGTGTGTGTGTGATGGTCTGGCCGGCTGAGTTACCTCCAAGGAATGATAATCCGCGCACTAAAATACGCTCGCCCCGCAGCCAGGTGGGGGGAAGAGGTGTCTTAAGTGGCTAATGATAGAAGCTGAAGATTAAAGTTTTCATTCGTCTCCTCTGCTGGAGTTCTTCCTAACTGACCTGTGGTTCTGTTGCTTGGCTCAGAACCGCATTCTCCTCTGAAATCCCGGTGCTGTTGCTGTGGCAGTGCCCTGCTCCTCTGCAGCGAGGCACAGTGGCAGAGGAGGGGATGCAGGGGCAGCAATGGGGTGGGACACAGAACATTTTGTGCGTCTGTTGTTGTTTGCAATTACCTTTGGATGGATGGCAAATTGTCTGTCACTCTGCAGCTTTGTTCTTTTCTTGTGATGGAAATGCTCTTTTGACAGATACTAATTAGAAACACTGGGGTAATGTGCAGGTAAGATGTAAAATTTCTTTTTTCCCCTTCCTAGAATTTACTGTTAGCAAAACCTTTTTTTTTTCTTTTTTGGTAGGAACTATTAAGTCACATTACTAGACTCTGCCCACGTTGCATATGTGAGAGTAAATTCTGCTGAAAGGGGATTTGTTGGAAGAAATTAAAGGGAGGATGTACACTGTTCTGAGTTACGCTGGAAGCAAGCTATAAAGAAGCCTTGAAGTATCACTTCAGGAAGAAAGAACTTAGTTTAGTTCCCTGGGGGACCAAGAGGAGGTGGGAAGATGCTCCTCTCTCTGCTGCATTCCTCACAAAATTCTGATTTTAAAGAATTTTTTTGAAGGGATATTCTCAAAAGGGAGGTAACAACCTGTGTTCTGCCTAACAACTTTTCAGATGGTCTTTGAACCACTGAGACTTGTCCTGGCTGTACACTTTGATAGACTGTGTTAAAACAGAAATAAAGAACCAAGAGAAGAAATCTATACCTTTTCCTTGGAAAGCATGTACAAGTTTTCCCCAATGTTGCCTTAATTAGGATTGTAGAAAACTGGGAATGGGGCAAAAAGAGATGGCTGATGCTGCTCAGTTTTCGAATTTGTAAACAAAAGAGGAAAAAAAAGTCCTGCCGGCTTCCTGACAGGCAGGGTGTGCGGTTTTCAGTCAGAGGAGCTGATTCAGTTGGTCTGGCTTTTGCGAGGGAACAACGAGAGGAATAAATTGCTCTGAGAGGGTGTAAAGAACTTTCCTTTCCTCTACAAAAAGTTGAGCAAACATGGAGCACTGAGTTGCATGGTTGAAATTTGGTGAGGCGTGGAAAGGACACTGATTTTCAGCAAAGGTTGTTCAGAGTGTTGTGAATTCAGGAGTAAGAGTTGCCACACTTTAAGGACACCTCTCCGTCGTACTGATGTTTAAAGGAGCTGCAAGAAGCTTTATGAGGAGCAGTCTTGGCAGTTCTCAATGCTGTTGCTTGCAGAGGATCTTCAAATACTTACAGCCACACCTTGATACCTTATATCTTGTCTTGTCCTATCTCTGTTGATGTGTCCCACTACAAGAGCACTTTGTTAAGACCAATTAAATGTATAATATTTTTATAATACTTGTGTTTCGGAAAAATCAATATGACCAGTTTCCCTTTGAAATGACAAGAAGCCTGTTGTGCTGACAGAGTAGAACGCATTAGGAAGTGGTGCTTTGTATCCTCTCAAGAGTAATGTGCTCTTGTTTTCTCTTAATCAGCAGGATGTTCTCCTGTATGTCAGATGTCTTAGTTGTTTTTGTGATCTCTATCAGAGAAGAATGAGGGGGGAAAATGTCAAAGGAACAGAACAGGTTTAAAAGCTTTATAGCAGAGAAAGCCTGCAGCCCTGTATTTCTGTTTAAGTAAAAGTGGTAATCACCACCTTAGGGTTGGACACTTTGTGTTTATGTTTGTGCTTTAAACAATAAATAAAAGAACAACTTGCCCTTCAGAAGAACATAATGCGTAGCCTGTTGAAGTACTCTGGAGCATAAGGGATATAATTAACCCTTTTCCCTTTAGCATGGTTGTGTTTCAGAAGCAAGATGTCTAACACATTATTTGCCAGTTCACTGAAGTAAGGAATTTTCAAGTTGATTGTCTGAAAATCAGACCTCTTCTTCCTCCCTCCATTGCCTTCCCCTCCTTCCCTATTTTCTGAGCTGCAGTTTCCAAATTTGTCATAGTTCTAGTAGTGGTTGCCTTTCTTTAAAAAAAAAAAACAAAACCCAAAACCAAAAAACCACCAAAAAACTTAAAAGTAGCCATTGAGAAAGCAAGCTTATTTCCCATCACTCTTGCTCAAGGCTATAGAGACTAGATCTTGGAAGTTCAGGCACTTGTCCAGGGTTTTCAGAGGAATTTTTAAGAGATGCTTTTGATGCAGTGAAGGAAGGGCAAAGACTTGAAAGGACTGACAGCACAACTAGGATTTGGCTCAATGCATGAACGAAACCACTTCCTGTGATCCTTGAATATTTTGCTTTACTGATCAGGTCTTGGGTAGTGCAAATCAATTCCGAACTGTTCCCTCAGATAGTTTTGGTCTGAACTGTTCCCTCAGATAGTTTTGATATGATTCAGTGAAAATGAGCTGAAAGGAGACAGAACCTGAAATGCTTCCAACTCGTTTTTTCCCATCTTGACTTTCCTTGAAGTATGTGAATTAGTGTGAGAAAGTGTCTGTAGCTCCCACCGGGTCAAATGGAGGTTGAGATAAAAATACTTGTCTCTGTGTGTATTGTAATATTGATCGTCGTGTGGTAAATAATTCCTTGGCAGCAGGATTGCCAAGTCTGATGTT
The DNA here is from genome assembly GCA_013397195.1 of Hylia prasina. Taxonomy (NCBI): domain Eukaryota; kingdom Metazoa; phylum Chordata; class Aves; order Passeriformes; family Sylviidae; genus Hylia; species Hylia prasina. The sequence goes on along the minus strand of VYXD01016583.1, from coordinate 954,825 downwards.
TTACACTTCATTTGTAAGTTCTGGTGCAGTCTTGCTTCTGGCTCTGTGCTCAGACCTGTTTTTTGTTCTTTGATGGATATCTGCTTCATTACTTCCTTTTGACCAGCCTTTCCTTTCTGATAAACCGTCATCCTTTGGATTGGTTTAGCTGCCTGGAGCTCGCTGGGTCTGTTAGTCACAGCTACTCTCTTTTTGTTGTGACATTTTAATAAATTAAGGGTCTCCATGAGGACCCGTTCCCGTTTCTCACCTCTCGTGGCATGGTTGTGCACCAATTGACACCGAAACAAAGATTGTTTCCCGGGCTTGCTCTTTGAATTTCTTTGTTTTTATCTCTTCCATTGTACACGTCTTTGCATAGCGTTACCCAACACACTCATTCCTGTCACTTTGGAACCTCCTTCTTTGGGCACTCATGTTTTCCAAAGCGGACTAGGAAGTTTTCTGTTAAAGGCAGCGTGGCCCTTTCACAGATGTGGGGGCGGTTCTGAGTTCAGGACTTTGTCTTTGTCCTAAATTGCTGGTTAACTGTGGAGGCAATAAGGAGACCGAGTCCTGGTTTCTGACTCTGAAGCTGAATGAAGCTGGCATGTGGTAAAGCAAAGCACTGTCGGCTCAGATGTGTTTTCTTAACATGGAACCAACTAGCCTTGCACAAATACCGTGGTTTTCTTTCACAACAGCGGAGCGAGGCCGGCGGAGCTGTCAGACGGGTGAGGCAAGGCCGAAGGCTGGCCATCACCTCAGTTCATCCTCAGGCTGGCAGCTGGAAAGGAGGGTGTTCTTTTCCCAATCCTTTTTACCTGTGCTTTTCCCCCCTTTGGTTACTTTATGTTTTTCTTTCTCTGGCTGGCGTTAAAGCTGGGACGTGGATGTGGCGCTGTTACCCAGCGCGGCTGTGCCCCGGCGGCGCAGTTTGTGTTGGCAGGAGCTGTGTGGCCGATGGGACTTCGTGTTGTTTGGGCAGGCAAATCATAACTACGGGCAGGAGAATGCCTTTTTTGGGGGTGGCTGTAGCGGCACAATGGAGATTAGATTCTTCTTCTGCCTCTCAGATTGGCAGCTGGTTTTGCTGTTGATGATGGTGGGGAAGGATGTGGGGTGCTATAATTAGTTGTGGGATTTCAGAGCTTGGAGAAACCTTCCTTGTGTCTGGAGGAAACAGTCTCACCAAAATGTTTTTGAATGTAGTCTGGGTCTAGAGAAGGGTTTGCTTTGATGCAATCATGTAGCCTAATTCTAAAGTCTTGTGAGCAGCTTCTGCCTGTGTGTCGGTTTCCTTCTCATCAGGAGATGTTCAGAATTATTTTTTTGGATGGCCCCTCTGTTTAAAAGATGGCAGCTATTGAGATCAGCTAATATTTTTTTTGTCTCTCTTGCAGAATGTAAAGTGTCTGTATAGTTACCATGATAAAAGGGTTTTTGAATGCAATGAAACTAAAGGATATGTCACTTAGGTTTATATATTTAGGAGTGTATTACAGGGTTCATGTGGTTTCTCTTGCTTCCCTTTGTCCAGTTCCTCCTTTTACTTGTTGCAGAGGATAAAGTTCACTGTTCAATTTTTAATCTAAGTTCTCTAAGGAAAGATTTCTTATCATAGGTTAATTATAAATGTATTTTCTGTAATAATTTAAATATTAAGTAGTATACATTTGTTAATAATTTGCTGAAGAAACACACCTGCTCACAGGCTGAGGTTCCAGGTGTTCTAGTGCTAAACCACCTTTTGACAGCAGTTGTCCAGGGGACTCCACAGTTCCTCCAGGGAGGATATTTTTATTTTAATTCCATCAACCAGGTCGTGGCAGTTAAGTTCTATTGCAGTTAAGAAGACTGGAGTCTAAAAACTTCTAGTGTATTGTGTCCCTCTGCCTAAGATGAAAATTGATTTTTGAGAGGATGAGATCTTTTAAGATAGTAATCTTTCCAAAAATTGTGCATTTCAAGAATCAGTTCAGGTTAAACCTAGAAAAGCATGTTTAGATCCACTTTTTTTTCCCTGGTGAATGCCACAAGCTAATTTTAAAGATGACTTTAAAGTTGTGTGCTGGAATTAAAATCTTGCTTTGTGTACATCCCTCTGTAGATAACCACTATAAAAACAAAGCAAAACTTTCACTCAGTTGTTTTTCTCTCCTTGATGTTAACCATCTTTTCTGACTCAAATTTCTTCTAATTTCTCATGTTGTGTTCTTCATGACCAGAACAAATAATGAAACAGTACCAGGGAGCTGGCTACAGTCAGGTTAAGTGTTTGTTTGTCATTTGTGCCTTTAGGTAGGAGAGGGGTGTGTGTACAAGGTAAAGAGTAAAAACAGTGATGAGGACTGAGCTTTCCATCTTGGTCTTGCCTTGATTTACCTTCTGGGATAAATCTGTGCTGCTGCAGATCCCAGTGAGGGGAGGTTCCCGAAGTTGGGGGTGTCTAGAGCAGCATCCAGGTTTGATATTACTGCTTGGTTTGTCCTTGTTCCATCTGCTGTAACTTCCTGCATCCTCTTCCCCCCAAAGTCTTGCAACACCCTTCTTGCAACACTCTTCCCCCCAGTTCTGGCTGAGAAGGGGGGTGGAGTGGGTAATCCCTGATGAGGAGCTGCTGAATGAAAGGTGCCATGGATTTATTTGTCTCACCCTGTTGGACCCACTGCTTTCTCACGGGGGAATTTGTTAGAAATGCATCAGGGTGACCTGTTGCACCCCAGGCTTCCAGAAGCACCTACCAGAGGGTGAACAGTAATTTTCCTGCTTGCTCTGCCATTCCAGTGCTCTTCTGATAAAAGTGGATGTGGTGACAGGAATTGCAGTTGCCAAGCAATAGAACTCAGCAGAGCCTGGCTGGTTAAATACCAGAACTGTTCTGCTCACCAGAATTGCAGCATCGTGCATCACCCACAGTGCTTCTAGGCAGTGTCTAAAAACTGTGTGTGAGGTTGGAACTCCCATGTCTTGGGCAGTATGTAAATGTAAAATAGACAGTATGGGCTGAAATGTCACCTTGAATGGAAGTGTGGAAGGTGGCTGGAAGTAAACCACTGTTGGCTCTTTTCTTTTTAACAAGTTATATATATTTAGGTTATTTTATTTTTTATTTTCTACTGTTTTACAGTAAGGTTCAATCAGTTGCTGATGAGGACATCTGCATAGATGCGTTGAAAATCCTATACTCAAGCTTTCCTTTTATTTTCAGAGAAGTGAAACTCCCGGAGTTCCAGGAGTTGATTGTGCCTAAAGAGCTCTGCTTTCCCATGCTTAACCCCGTTTATCTGGTAGCTTCTCACTTGTGTGCATTAAGGATGTTTTGTCTGAGGAGAGACTCACCTTGAGTGGTATCACGGAGGTGTTTGGTTCTCTTTTTCCACGGTTATTGTGCTGTGATGCCTCTGAGACAATTAATACCGTGTGAACACTGCCCTTTTGGTACAAAGGACACTTCCTTGGTTGGGCTGTGTTTGTGATACTAAAAGTGAGCCAGAAGCATCCAATTCATCAGAAAAGTGAGTTCATGTAAGAACTCCTCCTGGTATAGCTACTTTGGTTTACATTTGCCTTAAATTGTGTTCTGGTGCAAATGTTTTTGGTTGATGAGGCCTGAACTACGTTACCTTGTCTCTGGCGCCAGCCCACGTGTTTTACCTTGTGTTTGGAGAGGAGGGTTCTTTTTTCAATCTAGTTAGCTCATGGCTGGAAAGCCCCACAGCACCTGCATATATGTAATTTAATACCTTTAAAGCCCTTTTTGGGGATTGCAAGTTGGTCATATTTTAACTGCCTTGAGAGAGCAGGTTACAGCATGACCTATGTGATTTTTAAGCTGTGTAGCTGCCATGTGAAGGGAGGGGTTGGAGTGCTCCCTGTTCTGTTAAATGAAGTTTGATAGCATTAACTTTTTCTTCTGTTCAGTTAGATTGTTATTTATTTTTTAGCACTGTGTTAAATTTCTGTTTTGGTGGAAATATGGGACTAATGGAAGTCTTAGTTCAGTTTGTTAAAACAGAAACATTGCTGTGGAAGGCCAGAGAATGTGGGATTTCTGTGTTTGATTGCTTAAGAGCTGGTTAGCACAGCATAGTAGGGCCCTGTGTTGCATATTGTTAAGAGTAATTGCATCAGACTTGTAATTTTTTTGTGGATCTGTGACTCACTATTAAATTCTTTGCTGACCATTATGGATGCAATTGTATTATGATATTTTTTTGTCAGTTGGCTTCTAATGATGCCTGAATGATCTGGCCTGATTAGCCAGCCATTTTTGGAAAATAATAATACTAAAAAAATTCCCCAAAAGCTTTTAAAGAGTGACAGCTTTCCTAGATTACTGCAGGGTGGCAGGCAGCTAAGAGCATGGTAAAGTCTTCCTAAATGTGAGTTGCTGTGCCCAGCCACATGATGAATTTCCATTCTGGAAGAATTTGGCTGCTTATCCCAGCTACCTAAGTGTATATCCCATAGGTTTTTGTCAGCCAGTTGCTGAGTCACTTGGATGTGCAGACAACTATTTTAAAAACAAATAAATAAAATCATGTGTGCAACTTTTTTTTTTAAAAGGTGGAAAGAACAGTCCCCAGGAGAGACAATTTTTGCTAAGCTCTATTGTCATCACAGATTGTGAAACATAAATTCTGTGTTATAAACAGCTTGTAATTTCAGTCTTCCATTTTTGCTTTAGCAGGCATTAGACTGAAGCTGCTGGCATTGGGTTTAAACATTATTAGCACCATTAAAAATGTTTTACTCTCATAGTTATTGATCATAATGTGCCACCTACTCACTTGTATGTTACATATTTTGTATGGAATGGCACATGCTCATTTTGTGGTGCTGTCAGGGAAGTTATAGTGTGGGATAAGAAAAAATGCAGAGGTTTGAAGTCTGTCTCCTGTGAGGAGGGAGGCTCATCTTCAGTGATTTAGGGATTACCTGCTTTCTTCCTAATTTTTTTTTTTTTTGTTGTTTGACAATTTTCTCACAAACTCAGCCAGGCTGTGACTGCAGAGTTGCAGGGAATTATCCTGGAGTTGCATTCACCTGGTGCTTCTAAACAGCTTTCCTTTGCCTATAAATGCACAGGAGCAGCTTGCTGGGGGTTGGGGTGTTCAGCTCCAGCCATGGTGAGGTTCAGACAATGGTTTTCAGTGTTTGACACCTACGGGGTGTTAATAGGTGAGGAATTTGTTGGTGCGTTTCATCTTTGGCATAGCTCTGCTCTTCTTTGGCAGACAACCTTACAGGCATTGTCCATAACCTGGGCCCTACAGATCAGGGTTAAAAGTCTGGTGCTTCTTTTCCTGGCTCTGATAGCTGGGGGTTCTGGGCTGGATGTTATCCTCCTTCCATTCCTGCCCTGTGCACCCACGGAGGATGAGCAGGAATCCATGCCAGCCGAGCCACTGATGTGCTATTTCAGCAGCAGGAGGTAATGGATGTGGCTTCACAGGAACCCCTGAGGGATGTGGTGTATCAGAGCAGTCTTGGTCAGAGAGGATTAATTTGGGGATGACTTGTCATGAGGATGCTTTCACGTGAGCTGGGCTAATTCTAGACCTCCTTGCCCTGGTGAGCTGTGTAGAGAAGGCATCAATCAGTGTTATTAAAGGGAGTCAGTTTGTTTTGTTGGCTCCGTTTTTGCTAAGCTGCTGTTCCTGTTGGTACTCAAAGTAAAATGTTGGCAGAGAGAAAGAAAGTGAGATGAGGGACAAAAACGTGATTTATTCTGAAATTTTATTTGTGTAAACTTATGGGGAAGTTGGAGGAAGTTCACAACAATGCCAGAGATATCTTTAGCCAGTGACAGCTGAAAATTGCAAGGGCAAAAAAAGGCAGAGACAGTTTTAGTTTGTGATGTGGGTTGTAGCCCTTTTGTGTGTTATTTTTATGAATGTTTTGTTCTGGTCAGCGTGGTAACACAGTGGCCCTTGGATTTGGAATATATAGTTAGTAGAGTGGCAGAAGAGAAGATTAATGTGTATTTTTCTAAGGGCTGTGGGAGACAAGGAGAATGTGTTTGGAGAAGGGGAATCTAGTTGCCTTTAAAGTATTTGCACCAAATTTGATTGGCCTCTTGTGACACCACTTTTTCCTTCCAAATCTGGGTGAAAAATAATTCTGTAAAAGGCTGATAGGAGTGATGAGTAGCATGAGGTAAATTAATGATAATATACTATGTTTCTCAGAAATTACAAGCTACATTGCAATATAATCTCCAGTCCCGTGAGTGTTCTAAAGATCGTAGTGGTCTGACTTTGTCCTCCAAAGCTTAACTTGTAATTAAATGGAAAAAAACCCCAAGCCCTCCTTCTTGGCCTTAGATACGTTATGAAGAATGTTCTCAGGAGTTATATTCAAATGGAAACAGTGGGGTTTTGTTTGGGTTTGAGTATTCCCTTTCATGTTTTGAGAGCCAAAGATGTGCTAGTGCTGGAAATACAGAAGTTGAAAATCAATTATGGTCTTGCTTAGCAAAATCTAAAACGACTGACGTTTGCTGGGTTGTGGGGTGCCTTTTATCTATCCCCTCCCCACCCTGAGAGACGTAGCTTCATAAAATCTTGGTAAATGTAAAGAGGTTTATGTAGCATATTCAGTGAAGAGAAATAGTTCAGTGGGTAGGGAAGCAGCTTGAATCGTGATGTAGATTTAGTTCCCTCCTTGTTACTGGCTCTGACATCCCAAGAGGTAACACAGAAGCTGGCTTCCCTGGGAAGAGATCTAGTGATTGATGTGACACATACAGGATAGGTGAGCTTAGAGAGTACAGAAATTTTGTGGGAGGTTGTGTAAGTACATTAAAGACACTAAAATATATATCTCATTCATAGTGTCACTATGGAGGCAAAACCAAGAGCTCAGTGGGTGGTGGAATCCTGTGTTAATGTAAAGTGTCATAAGCAATCTCTCCAACCACTGATTTCTGTGAACTCCACATTTAATTTCTTCTTTGCAGAGTATGCAATTAAAGAATCCTGAGACTTCAGTAGTAGTTTTTTTTTCCTTACGTCTGCAAATGGTGCAACTGTACTGAAACTTTTCATGGGCTTGAAGAGAAATTGTGGTTGCTAAGATGTTCCTTCTCAGACTTGCCAGCTTTGCCTTCCATGTCACTGAAACTAAGGGAAGAAAGAGGGCTTAGGCCCAGGCCATGGGCTGCAGTGACTCTCTGTTCAGTGATGGCTGAATAACACTTGAAAGGTTTTTTTAGGGCTATAGGATAGTCCTAATGGCTTCCTTAAGACATGCATAATTCTTAGGAGTAACAGTGAAGAGAGATATTACAGTCAGGTTATACTTTCCCCTGTTTGTAGTCTGTATGGGCATCACATTTTCAGACTGTTCCTTCTGTTTTCACTGATGTGTCCTTCTGCTTCTCTTCTGAGCAAGTACAGTCCTGTAGGATAGAGGCTCCTTATAAACCTGATGATTAGCTTTATCCTAAGTTCAGTTCCTTTTTCTTAACATGATTCAACCTTTTAGTGTCTTCAAGGAATTTTTTTAGAGGCCTAAGTTTTTTTCCAATATGCCAGACAACTCCTCCATTGGGTTGATCCAGTAGATAGTAAACATGTCAATATGCAGCCCCTGATACCTTACACAGATCTAAATCCACTCAGTGCAATAAACATGTTTTGCTTTTGTGAGAGAGGGATGGGAACTCTGGAGATGCTTGCCTGGAAAGGGACGCTGCATGCTGGGAATCTGGGATGAGGGCAGCTGGACCGCAGCCACATTCAGTAGCTGTTTTGGACTCTTTCTTTATAAGGACCTGCCGTAGATTAAAACTAAAAAACACATGATGAAAAGGAAGTGGCTCTGTTGGGAATAAATAACAACACTGTTCAGAAGATGTGCTGGTCTCCCAGAAAGACCCACAGCTCTGAGCTGACATTACTGAGGGGTGATGTGGTCAGGCCTCTTTCATTAGAGCAGTTTGGGAGAGAGCAATGTTCTGCACTCAGTAACATCAGCTCTCTGCTGACCAGAGAGCAGCAGTAGCTGTCTGGGAAGGCTGACCTCTCCTTGGAGTGGAGTGTGCTCAGAAAAGCCATTATTGGCAAAGTGAGTTGTGGTGGTGTGAGCAAGCTACTCTCTAAAAGTAGAACCGGCCACAATTGTCTTCTTGTATTAAGTCTTGTAGTTCTTTCTTTGTGTGGGAATTTGTCCAGCACTGATGGTAACACACTGTGCTTGTTACCAACTGTGCAGAATTTCAGGGTAGATGAGAAGTTGAGCAACCTCATGCCCTCCCTTAAAAAAGAACCCTTTGGAACCTTGTGGATCACAGACTTGGGCCTCAGAATGGGTGTTACAACCCCTGGACAGGAAAACAATATGGAATGAAAAGAATTTCTGCACCTTTAGTGCTTTTTTTTCAGCAACCAGTGTAAAAGGATGCTCTTTGTAAAACTGAAACACTGAAGCTATCCTCATTTAAGATTAACTTTGGATCTCTACTGTGAAGTAAAGGAAACAGTTCTCACAGAAGTGAAGTCAGAAGGGGGAAAACAAAGGGAAATCAGGAACAAGGTGAGTGTGAGTTAATACCGAGGTTGTTGGTGTGATGCTCATGGCAGGCTGTCTGTCCTCATTCTCGTTTCAGAGATGCAAAGGACTGCTCAAGCTGAACAAGTCTCTGTTGCTAGGGGAAGCCTGACCCAGCTGGAGTAGACTCGTGTTGAAAAGGCTTTAGGATTGTGAAAGGGATGTGCTGGATTGACTTGGTGACTCAGAGCTGCCTTGGTGCTGCTTTGTCTGAGACCTTTTGGTGTTGAGAGAGCCAGACAGTGGTGGTTGCTCCATCTTTAACTTCTGGCTACTTGAGAGGATATTGAGACTGTGCAGTGCAGTACAGCTTTCTAATGTCATCCAGAAAAGTAAAGGGTCAAAGGCAAGGCTTAAAATGTCAAGGAGTGTGGTTTTTTTCAAGAAAAACATAAGTGGTTGTGTTTCTTTAGAACTTCTAAATGGAGCGAGCTGAAGGAATACAAAACTACACCACGATGAAATTGCTTCTTGTAGGAAATGAATCCTTCTCTTATTAAAACCAGTGAACATGTGAACTGTCAGTGCTGCCCATGAACACCTTGGTATTGATAATGAATTAACTGTGATGAATTTATGTCCAGCTGGGATGTGGGCTAGCAAGCAGAAGTTGTAGCATAGAGTGAATGCTGAACAGAAAGTCTTCTGCTGCTTTGTTTGTGCTAGCATGAGATTCTGCAGAAAGAAGGGAGGGGTTCCTTCCAAACACTGAAGGGCAACAGTCAAGTCCTTTCAGGAGTCACCAGTGACCTGAAGTAACTGATGGATATAGGAAAAGAGTGAAGAGCTGCTGTGTGGAGTAAATGACTGTTTGTTTGTAAATAGATGGTGAGGAGATAGCAGGTGTTTCTCAAGGTGACAAGGCAGTTCTGCATGTCAAAATGGTTTTAATGATCCAAGTAAGCTTTGGCAAATCATAGTTAAGGTCGAGAGGAATCTGCTGGATCACTGCACTCTGTGACACAGCTTGTTTGGAGCCTGCCCAGCCTGTCCTCAGCAGTGGTGCTGTGTGTGTGTGTGTTCACAGCCCCAGCTCTGCTCCCAGCCAGGGCACCACTTACACGGAGACTTGCCAGGAGGCTCTGCCAGATCAAGGAGCATTAATTACTCTCGTCGTATGAACCTGTTACGTGCAATCACTTTTCCTGGTAGTTCATTGACCCCATCTCAGTTACATGAGCAGCCTTGGATCTGCCCTCTGACTAGGAATGGGCTGCAGGTTGTCTGGATGACTGGAGTGTGGAGTGGGTATTTCTATTGCCTTCAGAAGTTTATATATCCTGCAGTTTGCCCATGGGGTGCTCCCAGAAAAAAAGAGCACAAGTGGCCTTGTTGGATGCCAGGTAGAGCCCAGGACTTCTGGATTAAAGAGCTGTTTCCAGGGAGGCATTTGTGTTTGTCTAGGTAAAGAGTGTGTTGTTTCTCTTCAGTATTTAACCATATTGGGGAGTCACCTTCTAAACAAATAAATACATTTGTCTTTAAGGAACAGATTTCTTAACTCTGAATTAGGTACTTGGTTTAGGGCCGAGTCTGATAAATGATAGGCAGTTTAAGGAAAGGCTTGGAAATCTGTAGGCAGTTGAATGAAAACAGCATGAATCTGACTATTGGTAATTATCCTGGGTGTTTATAATCTACCCAGAACTAGTGGGGCAGGGTAATAAACAGCTGTTGCATTTTTATGTTCTGTTAGTGAGCAAAATAAATACATAATAGTTAATTTCCAGTACTGAGTTGAATGTGAAACAAAGGCAAGTTATCCCAGTCATATTAAAAAAGTTCTCTAAACTGAAATATCCAGAACTGTTAAATGGAGTATAAATGCTCTAAAGAGCATTTTCTGTGCACTGCATTGTGTCTGACAGACCAGTTTATACTGCAAGTCCATATACGCTTTCTCTCAAATGGCATCCAAAGAAAACACAGCACAGCCAGATGAAAATTGGAGTTGACTTTGAGCTCTGATTAATTTGTTTTTCATATAATCCTTCTCAGGGCAGCGAGAAAAACGTGAGAAAAAGATGATGTGTTGTGGTATAATTAACTCTGGTGAACAATGTGAACTTAAAAGAAATTTCTTTTTAAAAGTATCTGCTTTAATGGGAACTGATTTTTCCGAGTGTCAGGATGGCCCACAATGCTTGTCCTATTTCACATTTGTGTCTCTGCAGTTCTCATTATATGTGTAAAGTTCTGCAAAACATAACTCACCAGATGAACTAATAAGTTCTTAAATCAAAAATGTCAACAGCCACTCATCTGTGATCAATTTCTAATGTGGGACCCCACTGGACTTCATCCTCTTCCATACTAAGGGGATGATGTTTCATAACTGAGGCAAGTGAGTGCATACTTTTGCCATAAAGCTCTAGAAATTTCATTGATTTATAAAAGCATTAAACATCTAAAATTAAGTAACTTTTGAGCTGAAACAAACATAAAGCTAAAAGCAATATGACTTTGAAAGGCCAGGCTCAAACAGAGACATGAACAGATATATAATGCTTTAGTTAACGGTTGCTGCCATTTCTCTTACAAATTGTTCTTTAGGGTATTGTAACTCAGCTGTTTTTAAACCCATCACTCTGGAACCTTGCCTGCAAAATGTCAGCACAAGTGCAAATTTTATTTCTTTAACAAAATAAAGGGCTTGGAGCAGTTAGGCTTTCTAAACTTTTATGGCAGGAAAATAAATTCTGCTACTTTTGCTTTGCCATAGCAGGAGCCATACTGTTCACCTTGGCCTGCCAGCAGGCAGAGATGGAAACCAAAAGGGTTTAATGGGGGACACTCCGTGTGTTTTAACTTGCCTTTTCAAAACAAGAAAAGCCCACTGTCAGAGTGTAAATACTCTCTGGGCAGAGGGCACAGTCCCTGGGGTGGATGGAGGGTTCTTCCTGGCTTTAGAAGATGATTTCTGAAGTTGAAAGCGAGACATGGGTAGCAGCTCATTAAAGGAATTCAGTAAGGCTTGAGATTGTTTTTCCTACATGTTCAGAGGAGAACCCCTCACTTCTGCCCTAACCAGTGCATCTCTTACCAGATCTACTATCTTGGAGTTCTTTAACATTCTCTCTCTTCTGTCTGGCTTCTAAAGCTGGGTAGTGCCAACCCATTCATGCTTTTTAATGTTTTCCTGAAGTTCAAGCCTTGACACGTGTTCCTGCGGTAGAGTCCAATTTTTCTGACATCAGTATGTACAAAAATGGGGATTTCCTGTCTCAGTACTCATGAGGACCAAGTGTTCCTGGTGGTACATTAGTCTTGGTGTTTATTTTATTTTTTGACCGTCTAGGGAATGAACTTTCTTGCACATAGCTACTTCAGTGCAGCGAGTCACCACATTTAATAGCCTTTGCTTTCAGCTTGAATCTTTACAGAAGGAAGATTTGGTAATAGTTAGTGTAGAAACATCTGTTTCCTAACAAAGATCTCACCCTATTTTATTTTTTTATGCTGTCCCTCTAACCAGAAAGTCTTTTAGTCTTTTAAAGACTTAGAAGTCTTTAAGTCCTTGTTGGGTATTAGAGTTGCTGTGGTTTTAGCATGCTCATGCTCTGGATCCTTTGTTAGCTTAAGTTATTAGCCTTAGATAAGTGTTGTGGGATGGAAGGACTGCTTTCTATTGTCAGTGCAATTTCTGAATCTCTGGACAATTTGTCTGGGTTAGAATTTAAGTTTTTTGGCTCCAGTGCTTGTTTAGACCTTTCCCTTGTCTGAGGAAAAGATGTTCTTAAAATAATTAAGCCTAGCATGCATTAAAAGAGAACCTTTCCACAAAATTGAATTGCTTGGGGTTTATTTGAGTTTTGGGTTGCCTAAATAAATAGGCATTTTGCTTTGTTTGCTTACAAGCAACTTAGTATCTCTAATGGGGAATCTTTTTTCCATGTTTTCCAAAGACCAGAGGGTTTTGAAGAACAACAGCTCTCTACACTCTGTAGTTCTTTGTTTTACATCCAAGTGGATTGTATGTGTCTAAATATTACATTACTAACACGCATCTTCCAGCCCCTTTAACATTGTTATTGTGATATGTCTGTAATATGGGAAGGCTTAATACATAGATTTATTAGGGAATAATCCTTTTGGTCATTGTTTTCTTGAGAGTTCATAGAGTTCCATCTGCTGTTTTCAAGGAAAGATTCTTCACTGCGATGCTGCGTGTTCTTGTAAATAAATTTATCCTGTGTTTCTTAGAACTCAAGAGACTTTTTTATATCTTGGTGCCAAAATTAGTGAAACTTGGTTTACTGGAACAAGCAAACAGGAATTCAGTGCTCTAAGTCCAAGCACTTTGTTTTTTTCCCAGTGACAGAGCAGGAAGTGCTGACCAGCTTTCCGTGGGTTTAATGTTGTTGCTGACCTACTGCAAGACTAGTATTCCAAGAATTAGGGTTTGTTTGGCGTGTGACCCTGGAAAGAAAGAGTGATTTGAGGCCTAAGTTGTAATTTTCTGGGAAATGCCTTCTTTGTGTGCATGTGTCTTTAAGCGGGGTGGGGAGTGAATTAGTAAGATAATGACCAGCGGATCACTTTCTGTTTTACCTGACTGGTTTGAAGTGATGTGGCTCAAGCCTGCTCTGGACACACATTCATGATCTAATTTGAAGCAGAGTGTGGCAAATGCATTTGGTTTATCTTTGTATCCTCAGTGTAATACAGCTCTTGTCACCAGCAGTAATAAATCAACTTTTCTCTGTGTGCTGCAGAATACAGGGAGAGCTGCCATCCCCGTGCTGCTCCTGGTAGTCCTTAGTGTGACAGTTAAATGAAATGAAGACTCCATGTAGGTGTAAATCAAGCACTCACTTCCTATTTTAACACTGCAACCTAATTAAAAGTTAAAAATTTTACGGCCATCAGAATATCCTTCTTGCGTTCCAGTTTCAAAAGGCGTCAGAACTTACTAACTTTCCTTCCTCCTTCCCCGTTTCAGTTTGCGGGCCAAATGTCGACATTCGCAATGACATCCATGAGCTGAAGCGCCTGGAGAACTGCACGGTGATCGAGGGTTTCCTGCAGATCCTGCTCATCTCCAAAGCAGAGGATTACCGCAACTTCCGCTTCCCAAAGCTCACTGTCATCACTGACTATTTGCTGCTGTTCCGTGTGGCGGGCTTGGAAAGCCTCAGTGATCTCTTCCCCAACCTCACGGTCATTCGTGGCAGGAACCTCTTCTACAACTATGCCTTGGTTATCTTTGAAATGACAAATCTTAAAGAGATTGGGCTTCACAACTTGAGGAACATCACCCGCGGGGCCATCCGGATCGAGAAGAACTCTGACCTGTGTTACCTCTCCACGGTGGACTGGTCTCTCATCCTAGATGCAGTGTCCAACAACTACATCGTTGGGAATAAACCTCCAAAGGAGTGTGGGGACTTGTGTCCAGGAACAATGGAAGAGAAGCCACTGTGTGAGAAGACTTCTATTAACAATGAGTACAACTACCGCTGCTGGACCACCAACCACTGCCAGAAAAGTAAGAATTGAATAGATATCCTGTTTTTGTTACCTCTTTTGGAAGTAAACATTTAGTTTTGCGGTTTTATTTAAAGCTCTTCAGCAACTGAAACTTTTATTCTAGTTGTGTGTAGTTTACATGAGTTACCCAGTTGCCGCACAAATGCATTCTTCCCCAATCAGTAAAGGTTTGTTTCACTTAAATTAAAAATAACAAAGAAGAAACAACAAATCAGCAACGGTAAAACAAACTCCCTGAGTTACTTCCTCTTGGAAACGGTGGAAAGTGTAAGTATGGAACCAATGCCATTGTAGCAAAACTGGAGGCAGCAGCTTTACCTCCCTTGAAGACTTGGGCAGGAGGTGGCCATCCAGTGGCATCTCCTCCTGCTGCAGTGACATTCCGTGTGTGCCAGAGCTGTTGCTGTGCTGAAGTTGTTAACTGGACTTTGTTTTTTGCTTCTCTTGGCATGCACCTCCAGACATTCCTGTAATGGTAAATCCTGTACGTAAGGACTTGTTTACTGACATTAATTTTCACAGTACAGTCTGTAGAGTCACAGAGTCCATGAATATCTTGACTCCCAGTGAAGTTACTGTTGCATAGTTTGTTCTTATCTGGCAGGTTTATGTCTTTCTGATAGCAAGTATTAGCAAAAACAAAACCTGATCTCTTCTCACTTTTTAAAAATAGAGTAAACAAACACATAGTTTACTCAGGTAACATGATTACATGGCAGGTTTTTTGAGTTCATCCTGTAACTTTACGAAAGCTGAGCCCTGCAGTATCAGTAGGGCTTCATTACAAACAGTCGGCACTGGGAGGAACAGTTCCTAAATTCCACAGGCAGTCTTGACCAAAGCTGCCATAATGATAGGAAACACCACGGTGTGAGGGAAATTAGGACTATATTCAGGTTACCTTCATTTGGGGATGTTGTGTTTCTCTAAAGTGGCTTGTCAGTTGCTTGTGGAGTCCTCCTGTTCAATTAGAACTGCAATTAAAGTAGATCGTGGGGCAGTTTCAGTCAACACATGCCAAAAATACCTCTGCAAAAAGGCATTTGGAGTATGTGCTTTTATCAATACTTACAGGAAATAAAGTTCGTTTTTTAAACAAAGCAAAGAAACCCCCTCAGCCTGTTACTGGGAGACTTTGTGCTTTGCCCAGGGCGATGGGAGTGTTGCTATGAGTCCTACAGGCCAAATTTATGTCTTCATTAGCAGAGTGTAACTCTGTTGTCTACAGAGGGTGACCAAGGTGACTCCTGTGCAACCTCATTGCCCTCAGTGGTTTAAATGGATGTAACGAGAGTGTATTTAATGAGATATAACGACCTACTTGCTTTCTGTTGTGTGCTTTGCCTATTTGGAGTAGACAAAAGTAACGTGCAAAAAAACATTTTTGGCATCTGAGGGACTGTTGAAATAATTTGGATCCCAAGTACACATGAGAAGAAGTTTGTTTAAATAAAATGAGGTCATAGTTAGACTGTGATAGCAGGACTTTGAAGGCAAGGGTGTAGGTAATGGTTTTTTTTTCCATGTATGCTTTCATCTCCTTTCATGGGAGATTGTGAAGAAGAAAGCAAGTATTGGAAAAGAGCCTTGAAAGGCTTGTTAAGAGCATTACAGTGTGGAAACACAATTTGATTTAGAGTATCTTAGGATGTAGAGCATATAAGGAAATTATCAAATTCTAATCAATAAAAAGAGTGAGAAATTTGGACCTGTTCTAATCTGTTTGTTGTGATAAGCCACAGACTTTGAGGAAGATGACTTGAAATTTGCAGGCCATTCATCTAAAAAGAAAACAACCCCAAAGTACTCCTGCTCTGAAGAAAAACAAGGGAGGTATAAAAGTGCAGTTGTTCCAAAGGAAGCTTTTTGTCTCCCCTGCTAGATTGCTTGGGCACTTTGGCAATTAACTCCTGGTCAGGAGAGGACTCTTGCAGTACAAAATCACACAAGACATGAAAAAGAATAGAAGAAGGGACTTTTCAGTTACTGAGTGTTTCAATTGGGATTTTCCTACTGGTCGAGATACGACACCTATGTTATTTTCCAGGGAATGTTTTTCTAGTGCAGTATCTAATTTAACCCTGACATTCTCCTTGTGCGTCACAGTAATGTTAAGCTGAAAAAGCTCTCTATCATTCAGGGTTCCTTTGTGCCTTTTTTATTTTTCTTTGCTCTGGCTCTGTGGAGGAGTGTGTATTAAGTCTCTCTTGTCCTTGTTGAGGTTTTACACTGAAAGGTCTGAAGTTGGTGGCTAAATGTTGTGTGGGAACACTTGGTACTTTAAGTGGCCTGGCTTCTGTTTAGTTTTGCCGTTGAGTGGAAGTTGTTTTTTTCCTTCTTTTTCTTGCTCACAAACAAAGGAAGAAGCTTGTGTTTCCTTCAATATAACTTGTGCAGAAACAATGCTGAGGGAGGAGGGAGGGAAGTATCGATATGCTGTGTCTGACAGAATAATCCATGGACATTTCTACAAAGAAACTGTAACTTTTACATTTTTCTGGGTATTTTTAAGGTTCAGCGTAAAGCGTCAGCAGCTCTCCTGCCAGTTTGGTTGCCCTGGTTTCTGTGTAGTGTACATTCCTTTACCTTCGAGTGCCCCAAGGCAGCAGCAATACTAGTTTGCTCTCTTTGGAGCTGCAGCATGTTGTGTTGGGCTTGGCATGCTCTCTTCTCTCCGACTTGCACCTACTTTTATGTTGGTGTATTAAATGCCAGCTGTGCCTCACTGGAGTTGCAGGTCCACATACAAGAATCCCTCAAGATAAAAGGAGAGCACTGAAGTTGTTTGTTTGCATCAGTGCTTTGGGGCACAGGTAGAGATGGAAAAGATAAAAACTGAGCGTCCAGACATACAAATGAGACTATGGCCTTTTATGTTTTTCTTTTTTCTGGCAGTTGTGAGTGCTGGAAAGGTTTATGGAAGCTGCCTGCATCTCGCTCAGCAACTGATGTGAGAACCAGAAAAACTGTTCTTGCTGTACCCCTTGCAAGACTTGTGTCTGATGACACACTAGCTCTGCCTGTCCAGTGGTCTGCTGCAAAGAAAACCTTGGTTGTTTTCTGTATTCCTCTTGCTGATGATTAAACTTTGAGGTCTGCTGCCTTAGTCACTAGGCCTTTCCAAGCCTGCAGAAACCAAATGTAAATTACACCCTTGAAAGCCTGCCTGGAAGTTCAGGATCCCTTGTCTACCATAACCTTTGTGTTCTTTTTCAAGCAAGTCCAGCTAATGCTTCCTAAGGCACTCTTGCTATTGCTAGGGCCATAAGAAATGAACTGGGCAAACTCTTTGGAAAAGTAATAGCAAAACCAGCAGTGATCTGTATATAAGACCTATGGTGCCCTCTTGGTTTTTTCCCCCTATCATAATTATTTGTCTTCTTTCCCCCAGTTAAGCAGGAGATATTCCGTGTCAAATACTTGCTGAAACTTTTCCTGCTCAGAGAAAAGACAAGGGGTCTGGTTATGGGAGAGGTGGGCTGTTATGTCTGTGAGGAAAGGGATGTTGGCTTCAGCTGCTGCTTCTGTGGGACAGGATGAGAGCACAGTCTGGGTCCCCTCCTTGTGAGAAAGCAAATTAGAGCTCCCATATTTCCCAAAGTGGGTGTAATAGCCAAGCTTCCCATAAAAACAATGACAGGGAGTATCTGAAGTGTGTGAGGGAGCTCTAAGATTAGAGTTTAGGCATTAAAAAAAAGATGTGCAAGCTGGCATTGCAGAGAGGACATGGATTCCAGGGCGGGAAGTACTAAGCATTTTTCTCAGAAGAGGTGAATTTGTCATGAAACAATAGCTCATGTAGACCTCACTGCACAATACAACAGGAAAAAACTTTGAGCTTCTGAATGTGTGAATCTGAGGACCATGGAAAAGGCATGTGAGGATTTGGAGGCCGATGAGGCAGATGGCAGCTAAGCACAAAATGTTTTTAATGAAAATGTATCCTTATTCATTTTTGAATTGGTTTGACAATGGCCCGAGAAGATACGGTGTATGAGGAGCAGGAGGGAGAGAATGACAGTGAGTGGGAAGAGTGGTCCATATGTGCCTTCTACTAAAATGTTTAAACATATGGAGACAGTAACATGATGTATTCTCACAAATATTCGGAATCTGCTCCTGTTTGTTTACACGGAGCTCAGAAGATAATGCAGTTGAGTGGTGTCGTTTGACATGGCTCCATTGACTTGTGCAGTGCTTACAGTGTGCACCAGCTGGGAATCTGCTCCCTGTTGATTCAGCAGAGTAGTGCTGAAAACCATGTGCTGCACTTCCCCCTCCCTTCTCTCCTTGTCTTCCCCTCTCTGAGGAGTATTCACTGTGTTCCCCTGTCCTTTAGAAACAGTGAACATACGTGAACTGTGTAGGCAGCAAGAGAGGGGAAGAAGTTGGGAGCCAGAGATGATGAATCAGATTATTCTTACTTTGCTGAAAATTATGTTTGCATGCTTTTTTTTTCCTGTTTGCAGTTGCTTTTTTTTTTTTCCCTTAAACACTGAAATACAGTAGATATTATGTATGTCAGCAGAGGACAACATGCTTTAATTTTTACTCTTTCAGCAAGCAAATTAGCTGGTCTGTGTAACACTAATCCTACCTCTGTTGGTTTTAAAAAAATTAAGTATCGTATAAACCTGACCATATTTTGAAAGGGACAAGTTGTTTGTTGGTTGTATTTGGTTGGTATGCAAACTCTCCAGCAAATAAACATCTTGTGAAAGGAATAAACAGACAAAAAGATAATAATTGTAAAAGGCACAGTTGGTATCACTGAGTTAGAAAAATCTGGAGTATGTTAAAAAAAATTTGTTAGTGTTTTCTTTCTGAATGAAGTTTTTTGCTGACTTTCGCTCCCCTCCTGAGAAGTTTTGCTCTCCAGCCAGAGGTTTCCCAGAATTTTTATTATGGCTGTGAGAGCATATTTAATTAGTAAGCTGGAATGGCCACAGAGCAGTTTAGGCCAATCTGCAGTTAATTACTGTAGCAGTGGTTTATATTCTGAGAAGAGGGCTAAAATTAAACAAATGTATACTTGCCACTTTTCTTTGTTCTGTTATAAAATGGCATAACCTGGGAAGAATCTTGCAGCCTGCACTAGCCACCAAAAACTGTGTGATAATGTTAAGTGCTCATCGTGGCTTCCTAGTTTCTTTTGGCACAAAGAGTTGTAGAGGACTGTTTGTTTTGAGAGGTCTTTTAATTTGGGAGTTTCATTTCAAAAAGTGAAAAGATGCAGTGAGCTCAGTCCACTGCTTTGCTACGTGTTCCAAAATAAAAAAAAAAAAGAAAAACACATTGAAAAGATTTAGAACTTTTCCCCACATTTTGGAATAAAGAATGAAAAAAAGTTTGAAGTTTTTGAAAAAAACCCTGTGTCTTTTCTACTCACACACACTCTTTCATCTGCTGAAGATACCACGTTTTATGCTTGCTGCAACTTGCTTTATCTTTGTCAGTCCAGAGGGTGTTTATGGTCACCAGGTGATGTGTAGCCACACTTCAGTTGCCATCCATACTATTGGAGAAATTTATTTTTCCTGGTGTTGTTTGAGATGATGGGAAGGGGTAATCTATGTGTTGTGGAATGAGACAGCAAATGAGGCCATGATTTCAGTGGCTCTACAATTCCTTGTAGGTGGTGGGGTGATTAAATGTATGTGCCCAGTTACTCTGAGTAATACAAACTCTGTTTTACATAGAGACCATTCTAATGAATTAACTTGAACTGTCTTGTGCCAAGAAACTGTTTCACTGTCAGAAAAAACTCAGCAGTTGGGAGGTCACTGATAGGAAATAGTAATTCCTTGGTTTTCTGGCTTGCTTGTGTTCATTCCTCAGTTCAGTTTCTCTGATGCTGTGTGGTAAAGGCTGGGGAAGAAAAGAGTGCCAGTTCTTCCTTACAGGAGGATACAAAAGCATCACCAGATTGCACACTGTGTGCCTGACAACCTTCTAACAGGGAGTGCTTGAAAAGAAGTCCTGGTCTAACCTCCTGTTATGTGGAAGCTCATGGGAGAAGGGAATTACTCGGCAGCCCAAGGGGCCTGAGGCTGTGGAGCAGAGGGGGAGAGGGAAATGATGGCTGTGATCACATTCACTGAGGATGTCTTCAGATGATGCTTATTTGTTTTGAACTTAAAATAAGAAAAATAGAAGTTTAAAGCTTTTAAAACTTCAGTCACATCCTAAATTCACTTTTAGAGGTAGTGTGTGTTAGTGATGTTTCAGAAATTTGGTGATCTGGTGCTAGCTAGGGTTGGAAACAGAATGCTTTTGGTTTTCCGTGCAACACTTTGGTGTTCTTAACGATTTGTTTTCATCCTGGAGCAGACTGAGAGTGATGCCCTGTCTAGAGAATTTTCTGGTTTACTTTCCTGTGCAGCAGTGCCATGTTAAATCTATGCAATTAAATACAAATCTAAACTTGAACCAAATCTTTCATTAACGTGCTTGACTTGGATTTCCAGGCCCCATTGATATATATGTTAGACAAATGTTTGTTAATAGAATAGACAATTGTATTGGATAGTTAATTAGATGTAATGTAAGGCTTTAATTTTATGATGAATTTGCAGAACAACTGGGAGCTGGGAATAGCTAGCAGTGTTATAGGGAAAATGTCAGGGAAATGTCAAGTGTAAAACTAAAAGAAAGCTGTGTTTTTGCTGTGTTCTTGCAGATGTCACAGGGACAAGGCAAACTCAGGCTGGCTTAGCATTTTCTGCAGTTCTCTGTGGCTCTTATCCATGCGAGGAGTCCAGTTTGGAGTGGGTTGAGAGTTTTCCTAGGGATTTCAGTTTTGACGGGTAAAGCTTGTGTGGATGTCAGACAAGGGGTGAACTTGGGTTGCAGTCTTCTTCTTGGTTAGGGGCCCTAAAGCAATCTGTCCTCCACCTGTCCAGTTGTCCCATTTTCATGGAATGTATAAAAATGCATCTTTTGTGATGATTGATCCGCAATTAAATTTGAAATGGGCTGAAGGTAAGGGAAACTTAGGCTCAAAACTGGATAGGAATCATGTTCTCTAAAAATTCTGAATAGGAGGAACTGTTTTCCTATTTTTCTTTCCCCAAACACACATGAATGTAGGAAATAATTGTCCTTAAGCATTTTCATAAATCGTTTTTATGTGGCAAACAAGTTTTTCAGTGTTTAACAGTCCTGAAGCAGCCTTTGTTTAGCCACTAATAGTGGGATTTCCTTTTCAAGTCTGTCTATGACTCTGAGAATTAACTTCTAATAAAAAGATGCTCGGATAATAATATGTTAATACAGATTGTTGAATTGCCTTTTTTCTTCTGAGGTGAACTCAGCCTGGTTCAGTTGTTGGCTGCCTCTTCCTCCCCCTCCTTTTGAGCGTCGGGAATGGAATGTGCATGTGCTATCAGCCGAGCGCTAAAAATGATTTAGCAACGAGTTTGCCCACCATAAAATGGGGAGAGTCTGAGGTGCCCCAGAGCCTGGCTTTTTAAAGCTGGAAACCGTGTGCCATTCTATCCATAATTTTTTTTTTTGTTTACTGTTTCTTGCTGGGCAAAGTGAACGTGTAGTCACCTGCCCAAAGCACAGTTCTGTGTGCCCAGGCTAGTTATTAAATGTATTTGTGTAGCCCTTGACAGTGTAGGCGAGAATGAATTCAGCACATGACTCTTGGGAAAGGCTGGTGTTTTTTTTGGAATTTGGTCGCTGGAGGGTTTTGAGGGGCAACTCAGAAGTTCTCAGTCTTTGCTAGTTAAAGTTTAGTTTCTGCTCTTAGGTGGGTCAGACTTCTACTTTGTATACCAAGTATCACTCTCCTGATGTGTTTTTCCAGGTTGCAACATATTGGGTTTATAGGCACTTAACTGTTCCCTCGTTAATGACCAATGCCCCATAGCTGTCCAGGCTCATCTCTTCCCAGCACACTCATCTTCCCCATTAATGGCTTCTCTAACTTTTCAATCAATTACCGGGTCAATTTGTCTTAACTATTTTTTTCTTATGTATTTTTATTTTTTCCAGTTGATGTGTGAGGGATGTAGATGGATGATTAAAGGTCATCGTTTTGGGAAATGATGCCATTTAGGAAGCATGTTTGAAGTGTTGGGCGCGCAGAGAAAGTCTTTTATATCAACGCAGGCCTTGGGAGGAGGAGATGTTTTTCTATGTATAGAAACTTCCCGTATAGGATAGCAAGGGAAGGTTGCAGGGGGGTTGCCTGTCTCTTTAAGTGGGTTTATAATTGGCTAGGAATTTTTGTCAGCTTAGTCACAGCAGCATTCAGCGGATGAGGGAAAAAAACCACAGGCCCCAACCATTAGGGCCGTTGGATAGGCTCTGTCATCCCAAAGGAATGCATGTGAACAAAACACTTTGTGCGGTGCAACCGTTGGCCTAAACAGTATTGCATTCTTAAAGCAGGCTCTGAGTCACATGGAGCAGATGGATTGTTTCACTAAAATGGAAGTTATGTATCACTGAGCGCTCAGGATCCAGCTTTCAAGTGTGGTTCCAATAGGTCAGGGTGATGAAGGGGTGTAAGGGGGAAAAAAAAAAAAATTCAGCTCCTTCTTGTGTGGTTGAAATAGTTTCTGTGGTGTTGAAAAGGTAAGAAAGTGTTTCACTTTGTTAATTACTGGGCTGGCGCACCAGCCTCAAAAGTTTCTCCCTAGGTTTCAGACCAGCGTGGTGTTCATTCTGAGGCACTTTTTTTCATGCTGCCCAGACTAATCCAAAGAAAGCCCTGTTTTGAGGGGCACAAGGAGAGGAGAAAAACCCCACACTAAGCCCCAAACCTATTGGCTCTTCTCCAGTGCACCCAGCTGCTCTGCTGTTCCCCACCCTGCCAGCCTTTTGCCCCAAAATCTTTCTCCAAGCCGTTCCCTCTGGAGCCCAGAGTATATTGATCAGTGAGGGAGTAGCTCTGTCTCTGAGGATGTCCTATCCCTTTCTTTGGTTTTATCGCTTCCCTTTGAGGGATTTTAAAAGATCTGATAGGAGCCTTCAAAGCGTGCAGGGGAGGAGCTGTGACTTCTGGCTAAACAAATTCAGAGCTGTCAAGTGGGGTGGTTTTTTCTAATTTTTTTTCCCTTCCTGTTTGGTGGGGAATCCTCTTTAAAGAGTGCTCTAGGATTTAGCAGAAAACCCAGCCTCCAGTTGGTCGGTATTGACAACTGCTGTCATTTGGCAGGCTGGCACTGGTAGGAGTGCAGCAAGTTTGGAGGTCTTAATCCAGTTATCACGAAGGCAGGTGTTTCGGAATTAGTGCCTCCCCGTGTTGCATTAATTGAATCTTAAATCATTACAGCACAAAGGGGAAACATTGACTAAATTCCCTTCCATCTCTGGAGCTTTCCTCATGAAGGCAGCACACGAATAGGAACTCTTTCTTAGAGGAGCTGGTTTACTTTGAGTGCCTGTGAAGGCTGTTTGGCAGAATCAGAATTGACTGGTCCACGTGAAGCGCTACATGCAGAACCGAAATTGCAGTGAGTCACTGTCTGCTCTGTCTTTTGTGATCTGAGAGTCTGGGATAAAGTACTGCAGTGGGTGTTACAGATAAAACCAGTATGCAAATCCCTAATTCAGAGATGAAGCCTTCTTCCTCTTCTGCTCACTGCAGTTGTTTGTCTGTGTGTATCCATTTCTCTTCTGTAGAAGAGAAATTAAAATAATCAGTAATACCTTGCACCAGGAGATGAAGAGAGTGGTGGCAGGGAAAACAAATACTGCTTCCAGCAAACCAACTGTAGAGAGATTTTAAATTCAAGGGCTGCTTTAGGATCAAGTGGTTTACAGGAGAATATAAGTAATTGGAATTCATCTTACAGATGAAAAAAAATCATAGTCTTCCTAGGCAAAAATTTTATTATTCTCTACCCTTAGGATAGAAAATGGTTCTTCTTTGAATGGTTAGAGTTATCTGCACCTGTCAGATGATCTTTTTAGGAAAAAAGCTGTGAGAGAGTGAGAGGGCTCTTTGGGAGTGGAGAAAGCAGTGGAAATCTTTCAGCATGTCCCTGGTGACAATGGGAGGCCCCTGAAGTCCGTGGTGATCATGGGTCCAGCTCCAGCTTCTTGCCTCTTGCCTTTTTCCTTGTCAAAAAAGAAACATTTTGCTGTGTGAACCAGCATTGCTGTTCTAATCATAGCACTATTTTAATGGTACTCAGATCAGTGTGCTGTACCTGTCCTGTGCTGTTCATACTCTGTATTCTGGATACAGTGTCCATGTGTTTTGTAGATAAATTCAACATGGTGCATGTAGTACCTGAAAATCTCAACCTGTGAAGCTTTCTTGGTTTTCTTGTCCACTTATTAAATATGTATTGGAATGGTAGCTGGCCTGGGATGAGGGAGGAGGAGGAAATGTTCAGCAGCACGGGGCTCACCCGTCGGCATAAATGGTGCAAAGCTCTGTTTACATTAAGTGTGCTGTAATGGGGTTACTTAAAGGAAATTGCATAGCAAGAAACAAAAACATTTGCTTTTCTGTGTGTGCTGAGTGGGCTGCATGATCTGACCTGTATGTGAGGGTGCTGTCTGGACAAAGAATGTCATGAGCAAGTGGACAGCTATTTTGCAATGTTATCCTACTCATTCTTGTAGTATCCAGGAGACACTGGAATTGGTGTGAATAACTGTGCCGTGCCTAGTTAAACACAATGCCCTAAGGAAGGAGTTAAAAAAACCCTAAAAGGATGACATCCCCACCTCCAAATCTTGCAGCAAAGGGAAAGGATTTTCCTCCCAGCTTGTGCTCCCACAGCAGCAGCAAGTGTGGCAGTAACTTGCCTGGGTTCTCTCAAGCTGTCTTTCTTCTCAAAACTCTGCTTTTCTGTTCTCCTTTCCCAACGTGTGTTTGGGAAACTGGGAGCCTTCCTGGCCCCTTATTGCTGTTCTCTGCAGCAGCAGCAGCACAAAAATGATGTGCCTGTCCAGTTCATTCTGCTGCTGCTTGGTAAACTAATGAGCAGAGGCACTGCAGCTGCCAGGAGGAATTCCTTTCCAGCAGTTTTGCGAGAAAAGTCAGCAGGATTAGGGCCTGGTTCAAACTTGATTGTTCAGCATATCTGCTATGCAAACCGTTTGGGTGAGGGAGAGAGCAACCAGAGTGGCAACCAACTTTGCTTGAGGCAGAAACGAACTGTGGGAACAAGGAGGAGACTGTCTTGTTCTTTATAAACCATAGTCTGCTTAGAGCATTTTGGTGTGCTTGAATACAGACATATATGTGTGTATATATGTATGTATTTTTTTCTTCTCTGCAGCAACACCCTGAGTTAGTGTCTATCCTTGCTTAGAGGAAACAATTATTTCAAAAGCCTTTCTTAATGGCTTTCTTAATCACCTTTTGAGCTTCTCTCATGTTTTGCTGCTTGGATGTGCCTGCTCGTGCCAGATCGTGGACTGGATCTCACAGTTCTGGAGTCTTAGTTATCTATCTAGGCAGGGAGTATTGGGGCACCTCCCAAGTATTTAAAAATAGAAATAAACATCTCATGCTTGCTCTTCCTTCCTTGATTAAATTTATAGGGTTTGTGCTGGGCTTGTTTTGCTTTGTGTGGGTGAGTGGGTGTGTCTTGTGGATGAAAAATTAATTGTGAGAGGGCTGGAGTCAAAGAAATGTTTGTACCTTAGTTTGGAAGCTGTAAGGTCTTCGGTCATTTTGCTTTCTGGAGTCAGTTTACATGAAGGTTCAGCTTTCTATGCTTTTATTTTGGTGGGGTTTTTTGGTTCTCAGTGACTGTGTAGTGAAATGCTGTTGCTGTGTGAGGCTGCGCTCCCAGCAGTTCTGTTGGGTAGCATGAGCCATTTCCATGGAGCATTTGAAATGGAGAGAGACCTTGAACTGTGTTACCTTGAGTTGCAGGTATAGAAGGTTGATTTAGTCATTGTACTGTTGGAAAGACAGTCTGGAAATAGGAACTTTCTAGGATATGGTAGCTGAAGTGTAGTAACTGCAATACCAACAGAGGAAGAATCTAGAAATGTGATTATAGTAGTGTGTTCTTGAGTAGCATTAGGTGAAGGAGGTATTCAACTATTTTTTAATTTTCTTGTTAAGTACTGCCTTGCACTGGTAATTTTTTTTTCCATTCTTGTGAAGCAGGTGTGGTTTAACCTGCCCACATGCTGGAGTAATAAACACTTAGTGTTGTATGTAATACATGGAAAATAGGATTAGCAGAAATAATAAAAACATGGTGTTTGTGCTGCTGCAGATGTGAGAGCTAATGGGACAGCCAGGGGCAAGTGATGAACCAGTTAAACAGGGACCAGGAACTCTGGTTTAGCAAGCCTTTCTCTTCTGAGCACAAACATGGTTACAAGTTACACTCTGATTGCAAACTTGTTTGTTTGACTTTCTCTCCCTGCTCCCTGAGCCAAGCTGCCTTAATTATACGAGGGAATTGCTTCTCAAAATGACTTCCAGATAAATCATTATCTGTACTTGAATGACTCTTACATCTGTAGCAGTCTTGTCTCCAGGTGAGGAAAGTATTCCTGAGGGTCTGTTCTAAGTGCATTTCCTTTGGAAGGATTCTATTGACATGCTTTGTCTGTTTCCTCACTATCTATTGCATAGGACTAGGCAAGAAAACAGTAATTGTAGAGAAAAATATTCTGGGCCAGATGGTTTGCTTTGTAGCATGGAGTATAGAGGGCTGCTTGATCTCTTACATCTATTATTTCTACTACTCTGGGCTGTGCCTTGGGTGGAGAAACTCTTTGCTAGCTTGAGACACAGTGGTGCAGGTAGCAGCAGCTTCAGGTAAAGCCTAGACTGGGGTGTGTTTTAGAGGCCTGTCCTCATCAAGTGAACTTTAATTAAGGAACCATCTCATGTTCTTACTCTCTGGACATTCTGCCAAAACGGGTTTGCAAACCAGAGCTTCTAAATTAATGCTGGGTATTTCTCAGTGAATGTATCACTCTCCATCCTAAGGCAATATTGATAAAATAAAGCATCCTCCAATTTATAGGAAGGATTTTTGTATATATATCAACTTTCTGTCACTGACAGTGACAGAAACTGCTGCAGTCTTGTCACTGATTTCTTATCTTGTTCCCTGCTCATGTCATCAGTGTGTTTTTTTTTCTATGAAGCAGTGGCATCGTACTCTAACATAATATTTGAAATTCCATTTTAACGATTGACATGCGTTATCAACATTTTCTGTGAATGAAAAAGAAAAAAAGGTGGAATTTGGTGTTGTCAGTGAGATACCCTGATTGATTAACAGATTTTATTTCTCTTAAGAAGTGCTCTGGTCCACAGCTCTCTGGTGGGTGGTCTGACAAATCAAATGTAAGGTGCTTGAAACCAGTAGTCCTATTTGAAAATCTAGGCCAGAGGATTTTGCCAAGTGTAAACATTGTCTCATGGTGTGAAAAACAACCAAACAATTTTGGTTCATTAATATAATTTACTTGAAGACAGACAATGCACTTGACATGGCTGTTTATACCCAGGCTTTTATGCCATTCATATATCTGATGGGTTTTTAAATTGGTTGGTTTAGAGCAGGCCAACCAGAAGTGGCTTTTATAATCCATAGTAGTAATTTCTAGATTCTGCAATTACACTGGATTTATTTATTTAAGCAGACACCTTATAATTAATCTTGTAGTTGGCTTTGACAGCAGTTTCACTGGGTCTTTCCATTGCTTTTTTCCCCTTTTTTGAGCCTGGAATTAGAGAGCCTTTGATTATTGCAGCTATTTCTGTAGGTAGCTAGGAAAAAAAAAACCCCAAACAGTTTAGCTGTGGAATTGGGTTCCATTCCACTCCTTTTGGAGCCAGTGGTGGGGCACTCCTTGTGATTTCACTGTGCTTCATGGCAGAAGCTCCAAACCCAGCATCTCCATTTCCACGGGCTGCCCTGGAAGCACAGGGAGATGGGAAAGGTGCTGCAGGTGTGTCCCAGCACGGGAAAATGTCCTTTCCTTCCACCTCCCACATGGGCCTGGCTGTGTCTGTCTGGTGCTCCATTCACAGAGAGGAGGTGGCAGTGCCAGGCTGTTGCTGTGTCTCTTCCTGGGTGTGAATCCCCTGGGATTTTGTGGGCTCCAGGGCAATTCCACCCCACGTGGGTCACGTGGCTCTAATTGGGCTGGTGGAACCTCCACAGTCCCGTGTGTCCCCCAGGGTTTGTTGTTGTCAGACCTCATTCTACCCCCCACACCCTTCATCCTCTTTTCATAATCCCTCAGTTTTGGGAATGTCTGAACAGTGTTTATTACTTTTATTGTTTGGTGGGAAAATGGCCATGGAGCTTTGATTGTTTTATGGCAGGAGAAAGGCCTTGTGGAACCCCAGGCACTTTTTATTTTTTTCCTTATTTAACCCCACCAAGGAGTGCAGAAAAGTAACCAGTAATTTAATTGTAAGTGAAGAATTTCTTGCTGGTTATAGCCTAGGGACATGTTTTATTCGAATCCAAAAATCAACCAGAAAATAAATTTAATTACTTTCTAATATATCTTGTTAAAGCATGGATCAGTCTGTGCTGCAAATGAGCTTTGGAGGTTCTGGTGAGAGAGAATGCAGATTCCAGTTTTGCTGGTAGATTAAATGCTGGATGTCAGCGCTTTCTCTGATAACAATGTTGTTGAGAGCTGCTCTGGCACAACAGATTCCCCTGCATGCCTGTAGCTTGCTGTGGAAGTTAACTCAGGGCTTCAGCTTTTGTCATGCTCCATTTGGAAAGTTTGGATTTCAGAAAGGGGAAAATGATGCTGCCTGCTTTTTGCATCTAAAACAAAAGTGTAGAAAGCTGGAGCGGCTGATTTTGAAGCTTTTGAAAGAAGCCTTACATATCTTTCTTCAAAGAATAACTTAGTTTTATCTTGTATCTTTCAAAAGCTCAATCATTAGATCATTGGTATCATTAAAATATCAACAGACAAATGATGAATGTTTTGTCTTGCCTTGCTGTATTTTTTATTGGGTTGTGTAATTTGGGTTTGTTATTTTTTTTAAGATACTTTTCTGCAAGACGAAGCCATTTCTCCCAGCACATTTGACATGTATTAAATATATTAGTTTTAGGAAGATGCTGAGCAGCGCTTCTTATGTTCTGTATTCTCCTTTTCCTGTGGGCAAAGAGAAAAAACATTTAATTATTTACTGTGTTCCAAACAGTTTAAAAATAAATGTTTGTAGACACTTTGTGTCATTGTCAATTTACATGCTAAACACTGTTGATAATGATGGGAAACATGCCAATTGAATGTTTCCTGTACACAGAAACTTATGTGGTTATGAGTTTAAAATTGTCCTGACTATCCCTAGTAAGAGAAGTAACGTAATTTATTACTATTGCTCTCTTTGTAAAATACTTTTAAACTGTTTTTTGTTCTCTTTTCCAGTATTTTCAAATCTTTATAATCTCACTCATTTTGAAGGACTTGACCTGATGCTTTTTGCCTGTGTCTCCCTGTGTTAGGTCTCTCCGTGGGCAGCTCTTTAAAATGGGTTTTGCATTTTAAGGTGTGAGATTGGGCTTGGTTTATGGGACAGTCACTTAAGTTGCAGTGTCCCATTGGTCCCAAAAGGAGGATAATCTTACTTAACACGAATATTGTGGTGCACTCGTGTTTGTGAGTAGCTACAGGTACCTTTTATCGGCAATGTAAGAATTAATGAGCATCTTGCTCGGAAATCTTATTGTTAAAGGCATTTTTTGTAATTGTGTAACCCTCTTTTCTTGCATTTCCCTGGACCAGTGATGTAGAGGACTGTATATTACATATTTCAGCTTGCTGCTTCTGGAAAAGAAATCTGTTTGGGTGGATATGCTGGAGTTGTTTTGGAAGCACATGTAAAGCACATTAAGCAAAACAGATTTAAATTCATCACTTGAGTATAAATACCCAACAGGACAGCTTACAGATTTTTCTTCCAGCTTGCTGCCTAGGGAGTTGAGGTGTTATAGAGGAAGGAAATGTGCACAGGGAGGAATACCCACTTCTCTGTTAATTTTTAACTCCCTTTTTAATGTCTCGTATATATATAAAGCAAGAATAAAATGCATTAAGTTTTTTCCTAAGTAAGGGAACAAACAGTCTTTTTAGATCATATTCTGATTAGCTTAGTTGTTGTCATAGTAATTGATATTGTTCTGTCACTATTCATGGGAAGTAGCTAATGATAATGAACTATATGAGCTCTGGAAGTTTTTAAAAGTGTTTGAAAATGCATCTCAGTGACAAAAGTCAATGTTACCTGTTAGCAGCTTGAATGAAACACTCAAACTTTAGCACTTTTAAAAGATTGAAAATAAGTTAAATATTTTATTTTATAATTAATTCATGATTCAGCTCTATTAGGAAATTACTTGTTTTACTTAATTGTATCTGCATTAAGAACAATACAAATTTCAGACCCTTTTCTCATCTCCAAGCTGAGTTTAGTTAGGTATAAAAGGAGTGTAAGCACTGTGAATCTAGAATTGTGTAATCAAGGTGAATGGGAAGGTGAAATCCATTATCTGCTGAAATGCTGGTGCAGGTATGTCTTTGGGAACATGAACTGCTGTGCTGATATTTGCTGAGAAGCCTCCAGTGTGTGTGTGCATCCTGACACTGCTTTTCCTCTTTGTGAGGGAGAATAGTCATTTGAAAAATAACATCTGCCATGTCAATGAAATGTCTGCCATGTCTGAAAACCCATGTCAATGAACCCTCTTTTTTGAATTTGTAGTTGAAATGTCTCATGGGTTTTCTTTTTAGTCTGCTTACAGCTTGTCTCCTTTTAGCATCTTTCTGCAGCCAAGTTCAGTTAAGGAAGGAATAAGGTAAATTTGGCCTAGGAAAACAGTTCTGTAGCGAAGTGTGTAAGTGGTAGTCAGTGCAGAAAGGAAGTGTGACTTTGTTTCGTTGATTGAGAAACATGTCAGCCATGGCACAGCCCTACCTTGGCTGGCTGATCTGGCCTTTCTTGAGGCCACTCTAGAGAGCACAAAAAAAGCATCACTGCCCGTGAAATGTCAGCTCTGGTCAGATTAGTTGGTCCAGGTATCACTCAGCAATATATTGTCTATAAGGTTTTGGTGCATAATTATTTTAATTTTCAAGGAACAAACCAATGTTGATGTGTATTCTTACAGTCAGCTCAAGTCACCTGATATCTAGGAATGTTCTTTTGAGCCTTCTAGGAGCATGACTGTTCTTTGGGACATAAAAGAAATTGGAAAGGTTTTCCAGTAATAAACCTTCAGCAAGCAGAAGTTTTACGAAGAGGAGATTTTGTTTGTTTTAAATGGAACAATTTCCCTCAGGAATAACTGGTTTGTGGGCAGCAAATACAGAAATTTGAATGTTGTGGTAGGAGAATGTTAGAAAGACAGAAGTTTATGTCCATTTCTATGAGTGAACCACAAGCTCTTCCTGGAGGATCCTTTCTCAGAAGTTAAGGCATGGCTTGGAAACATAAAGGTCAAGTCAGCTCTAGCCAGACAGGCTTAGATCTGCTCATGAGGGAGAACATCCCGATCCTCAGCAGCTTTGGCTGTGGGATAATGCTGTTGGAGGGACAGGGGGACAAGTTATGCTCATGTATGGGGAAAATGAGATGCAGGACACTTGAACAGCTTGATCAGACCCACGTGCTTGGGAGGGTGGGAGCAGAAGGAGGATCATGTGCTGCTTGTCTGGTAATCCAGCGAGGAGGTTGTGCCTCACCGGCTTAGTGACAATGGCAAGGACAGTGAGAGTTCCCTCCATGAACCTGCTATGCCTGTGGACTTTTAAATTAAAAAAAAACAACCCTTTGTGCATTTGTTTTTTGTGTAACCACCGTCCACAGACTAACATGAGACCGTGGCATGGGTTTGTTTTTCTCACTCTTTTATCCACCTGTTGGAGTTAGGGATTTACTGGAGTGTGGATAGATAGTGAGCATTTAATTTATTGCAGCTACAAGAAAGATGCAGCAAACTTTAATTCTGAAGAAGCTCAAGCTTTTCAAAGGAATCCTCCAGGGAGTCATCCCTGTGAACTGCATTGACTGAGAAGCATTGACTTGGTCAGGTTACATTTGTAGAAACAAACATGTTTTCCCAAGCCCCTCGTTACAATTCCAAATGCTTGTTTTTAGAGGCCCTGGTCCCTGGGAGCTGGCTGGGGCCTGTCAGTACTCTCTGCGCTCTGTTTGGATTCCCTGGAGCTGGGGTGGATGGCTGGAGAGAGCACATGGCTTTTGTGTGCCCTGTAATCCTGTCTGAGCATCGTCCTGCAGCTCAGCGCAGGGAGAGCCGGCGGAAGCTGTGCCAGAGTTCAGCCAGCAGCACTTTTATCAACGTGCTGTTATCTGTGAACCCAAGCAAGCAGAGGAACAGTGGGATTTTTTGTAGCTCGTAGGTGGCAAACAGCTCTGTTTGCTGTGGATGATGAGTTGGGATCGCTGTCCCTGGGTTGTGGCTTGGTGTTTTCTTCTTGGCTCGCACGCATGGACTAAGCTCTTTGTCTAGCCTGCTCTGCCAAAGTCTGGGGCTGGACAGTGTTGAACTGTGACCTGCAGAAGTTTACTAAGTAATCTTCCATGTCCCTGTTTTACATTGAAGATTCTCCTGGAAATGCCCAAGGGAAAAAAAGAGGGGTTGGAGGTGACTGGTTGTTGAAAGCAGTCAAGTTGTAGTAAAACTGGGCCAATTTGCGAGTTACTGGCACAGTTATGTGAATTTATTCATTATATTTGGCTTGTTTTGCTTTTTGGATGAGACTTACATGAAAGGAAGACTTCAGATAGTGAGGAAGAAATTACTATTTCAGTTGTTCCTCCTTGCTCTAAAGCAGGTAGCGTGGTGTTACCATTTTTATGCAATGTGAAAGTGGCAAACTTCTTTAGGCAACACTTGCAGAATTGTATGTAAGACTATTAAATTCCCCTCATTTCCCTGCCAAAAATAGTAAACCTTGAAAAATATGCAAAGCATTCCAAAGCTTGTAAGTACCAGCGTGCTGAACTACAAGGTTTCTGCATTTTGAGAGTCCCATTTTAGATGCACTGTGGGCATAGCTGTGTTCTCATCCTGCAGGCTGCCCTGGGCTGCTGCCTTGTCTGATCTGGTACACACAGGAGGGTCAGGACTAATGAATCCTGGAAGAGAGAACTTCAAAGAAAACTTAAACCTCGGAAGAGCTTGACTGATTGGCATTAGGATTCATTTTTAATTATCAATGCTTCCGTTTAATACTGGAGGCATTGTTGTGTTCCAGACAGTGGTTTTACAGAGTTCAGTGCAGATATTCACTGCCTGAATCAGCACTTAGCAAAGGTACTTTTTCCTCCAGAATTACAGGAGCTGTGTCAGTAGATCACAGTACACAACTATTTGGTGTTTTCCTTGCTTTTCAATTTGATACTGTCATCGTGGCTTTGTGGACTTAAGTGTGATGCACTATTAATCACTTTCAGAGCAGCTGCTCCCAAGAACCGAGTGAAAACAGGATACAGACTGCAAAGCATGGTGGGATGTTTTGAAATAAAAAGCACTTAATCAACATTATTTAGATCAGACAATCTTTTTATTAAGTATTTGAGCCCTGTGCTACAGGATGATACTCTGAGACAAGACAGTTTTGCATTAAAAAAAAATATTATCCACATCACATAATACTCAACAATTTAATGTTGGAGTGTGCTTTTATGTTAGGATCTTGTTAAAATTCTGCAAGAGATTACCTTTGCATTTTGCCTGATCTGAAACCCTGAAATGCTTGATGTTGAATCTGTGAAGTTGTTGTGTTTTTTTTAATTTAAAAAAGTCATTGCAAATCAAGCAAGTAAAAGGAAAAAGCTAGCCATGCTTACATGCATTTAAGTAGTTGTGTGAAGTATTTGGATTTCATATTTGCACAAAACCAATACATTTTTTCAGACAATTAAATATTTTGCAAATTAGTCATACTTAAACTGGCAATTTTTTGAAGTAACCATAAAAGCATTTACTGAGCTAAAAAAGTCTTTTGTTGCTTCAGCTCTAATCCACATTCATTTTTCTAATTCATCTACCCATCATTGCCTTTAAAATTTCTTGTTCTTTGAAATGCACAAGTAAGTTTCATCCTTGTATTTGGGAGCAATTTTATTAAAAAAAATTTAAACCCCCTCACCATTGTTTTTTCTATTTTGCCACACCCACCACAAGATAAATTCCTTATTTTTGTGCTGGGTTGCAGGGTAATCACAGGGAATGGTGCTCCAGCAGCTGCGTGTGTTCAGCTGCTGTTTGTGACCACACCTACGTAAGTCAGGGTTGAATGTGGATTTTTGGGATTGTGCTGGAAGTAAGAAAACTTCATCTGGGAATTACCTTTAGCTGTAATGTGCTGAATTACTGAAAGCTGCAAGCATCTCTCACTACACACAGAGCTACTCTGTAAGTACCAGTGCAGTGAGGCACAAGATTAGAGATATTAAAAAAGCAAGGCAAAGCACTTGGAGTTTGTAGGAGTGAAGATGTGTAGTGTTAGGTCTCTATTTGGAGAACCATGATCTAATCTTATTTATAAGGATCAAATGAAGAAAGAAAATACGCTTTCCTCATGTGCTCAACATCAGCACCTGCAAAAAGATGGCTATTATTTCCTTTAAAACAAAATAATCTCCATGAAAAAGGCTGATTGGAGACACTCAGAGGTGATTAACGTTCTTGCTGATCTATTTCTCTGCTAGGTCTGGGTTTGAAACTGCAAGTACTTTAGGCTGATCACTTTGGGATCAAGTAAAGGCCATACTTGGATCAGTTCCTCCTTGCTGAAGCTGAATTTCCTCTCCATAGCTGGGCAGGAGGACATGAGCTGGTGATTCCCAGCGTGGGGCTGGGATGGGTTTCCCATCTGTTGTGCAGAGTCAGGCTGACACACAAAAAATCCTTCAGCTGTTACCACTGTGAAGAAAACCTTCAGGTGGTGGGGAAACGAAAACCTGTGGAGTCAGAAATAAGTCTTGATGAGTGGGTGGGGTTTTTTCTGTGTGTGTTTCAACTTTTTGGGGGATTTTTTTGTTGTGTTTTTTTCCCCCCTTGGGTCCCAGTTTGAATTCTAAGAATCTCACCTTAAATAGGTATTACTGATGGTGGGAGAGGAGAGGATGTTCAGAGGGGTGTAGGGTTAGGGGAACCCTGGATGGCTCTTTAGAAGGATCTGGGAATGTAAAGATTTTTTTGTGGATTGCCGTAAAGTGGCAATGAAATTGCTATTTCATAGGTATTACAGGAAAAATACCTTGAAGATGCCAGTCATCAGTCTCAAGCACAGCTGTGCTTTTCTTTTTCTATTTCTTTATTTTTGATTTCCCCCCTCCTACTAGCATGGCTGGCTTAAATGCTTCCTTGCCCTGTACCAACCTCTGTGCTGGTACAATTGTTTATGGACTCGAGCAGTGACTGGGAGCAGAGAACTCCTGGGTTAAAAATAACTTGGTCCCAGAAAATAAACTGTATTTTTAACTTGGATCAAATTTCCTGGTCCAGAACTCTGTACAGCCCTGCAAACACTTGCAGTGACACAAGGAAGGTGCTGCCCTGGTGCCTGGGGCAGCTGGAGTACTTTAAGCCAGGTTTTATATTATATCCCAGTTGCAGTAAGCTTTCCAAAGAAACATGGGAACCATTTTCAGCTATATCCCAAGTTTGCAGTGCAGGAATGTGCTTTGTGGGTGTTTGGGGCCTTTTTGAGCTCTAAGTATTGCGTTAACAAAACAGCTTTGCCTTTTTTTTTTTTTTTTTTTTTTTCCCCTGTCAAGTAAGCAATCAGGTATAATTTTTAACAATAATAATAGCTTTAAAAATCCATCCATTTAGTGCTGAAGTATTTTAGTGGAATGGCTTGGGGAGCATCTGCCATATGACAGGAGGGAGAAATGGTGAATTCTGGAAGCTCATGAAGTGTAGTTGTGCAGGTTCTGTCCTCCTGGGTTCTTGGTGGGGCTCAGTTGCAAAGGTGGGATGGCTTTGGAGGCTTGTCACATGGAGACACAATGTCATCCAGACCTTTTGGAGACATCCAGGGGCTGCCAGGGATCCATGTGGCACTCAGGGAGACCTTTGGTACAAGTGTGTGTCATCCACTTGGTGGGATGTGCCAGTTCACGAGTTGTCTGTCTATTGTCTCCTGTCACCCTCCCTCAGTGGCCTCTTCCTCACGTGTCTTCCACTGCCTAGAAAAACATGTAGTGAGCCATCTTCTAGTCCTAGCAGTGTCATAGAAACAACCCAGGTCTTTGGGACTTGCTTTTAGCGGGTAAAAATTGGAATATTTTTGAAGTAAAACCATTAATTTTTGAATTCTAGCAAAAAGCTGTGTACCTTCCACATGGATAGAAATGAACATGCAGTTGCTAGGGAGTGAGCACATCCTGCTTTTCATGTGGGAAGTTTGCCAGAAGACTCAGTCTCCTGAATGTGGATCTTAATTTCAGGCTTCTCCTCAGGACAGCATAAAATTGGGTGTGGGGAGGAGGGTGGAGTGCATCCCATGGACTTGGGGATTTTGATTTTCATCTTGACCGTGCATCAGTTGTTTGAGACAACTGAGTGTGCCTTGGGTCAGTCTTCTGCCCTCTTGGGACTTTGCTTCTGCCTGAATATCACGGTGGAGAGCTGAGTGTGGAGAAGTGAGGATCACAGCTGAGCCAGCAGCATTTTGGGAGCAATAATTCCATGTATTGCTCCCAAAATGTGGGGTTGGGGGGAAAATTGCTATGTGGGTTGTTGTGGTTGTTGTTGTTTATTTTCTCTTTTTTTTCCGAATGTGATTTAGAAGTGTTAGGAAATGGGAATGAAACCACCTTTATTATTTTATTATTTTTTTTCCCTTCAGAAAACTCCTTTAGCATGGTCAGTCTACTTTAATGAGGGATCTAGCAGTGGGATGCCTTGGTCCTAATATGGCAGATACTACATCTGCTTCCTGTATGTTATCAGACGTGTTTTTAGGTCTGGGTTGTAATCTGCAAAGCTCTTGTGGAACTGGCCCTGGTTATTTTCGAGGCCTTTTCAGTCTGTGGTCTGGAATAACACAGTAATCAGGGGCTCCAAGTGGACAGGGTTTAAAGTGATACTATCTGGGGCCATGAGGAGCTTTCCTGGCAGCACTTGTTGTGTGTGATACCAGCCTGAGGCTGGAATTCACTGGTTTTAGGGTGAGACATGAGAAGATGCATTTTACAGCAGGTTTTTCTGTGCTGGGAGCTATGAGAATGCTCCAAGTGAGGGACCTTCTAAGAGAGCTTCCCTGTGCCAATGCCTGAAGATCATGTCTGAAGTTCTTCAGGGTTTTAATTTTTTTTTACATAATTACCGTGTTTTCCAACGTCTTATTTTTTTATCTTGTAAAGACATATGTTCTATTT
The DNA here is from genome assembly GCA_013397195.1 of Hylia prasina. Taxonomy (NCBI): domain Eukaryota; kingdom Metazoa; phylum Chordata; class Aves; order Passeriformes; family Sylviidae; genus Hylia; species Hylia prasina. Next base: position 917,459 of record VYXD01016583.1, on the reverse strand, counting down.
TGCTATAGTAAAAAAATACCTTTTATTTTTGCCTGTGTCATGAGCATAAGTTTAAAGAATTGCTTGTGAGAAATGCTGACTTAATCGTCTAGCTTGGGAGGTGTGTGTGATTTTCAGATATCCCTATTTCACACTCCCTTTGGATTCTTCTGGCGAGAGGAAATAAATTCTAATTCCTGAAAATTCTCATGTAGAAAAATCCAAACTATTTGTGGATGTCTGATGCTGAATGAAAATGTGTTGGCTATTGGATGCTAAGATGTTTAACAAAAGACTTTTTGGAGTGGCAGGAGTGGAGGAGGTGGGGAGAATAATGTTTGTTTGAAGATCAGTGCACCCTGGAGAAGAAATTTATTATGATAGTATCAAGAGTAAATAAAGTCCTCCTTTGGTGTAGTTTTGTTTGTGTCTTTTTAATTAGCTGATTCCTTGGGGACTGCTGGAGATTGACCTGTGTGGGTTTATGATAAGGATGTGTAAGAAATATTTTGTATTTTGTTCTAAGTGGGGTTTTTTTTGATTTTTTTTTTCTTTCTCTACCATTGACGGTTGTAACTTTGGTTACCAGTAACAAAGGAGAAAATTTCTTCTTAATCGTGCTGTTCCAATGGGTGGGAATCGTCCCAGGTTTAGTGTTTCTGGCACTATATCTGCCATGAAAAGAGAAAAGGCAGTAGATGCAAGCTCAATTTATGTCTTCCATTTCCTTTGTCCTGCATTCTGAAGTCAGCATCAACTTGCCCCATCAGAAAAATGGGACTAGTCCCAGACTGGGACCAATCCCAGTTGTGGCAGGTGTTTTATGTTAGGAGAAGCTTATTTTATGTCAGGAATTGAGTGGAGTTGGCATTGCAGATGGAAGGTAGAGCACTCAGATAAATGCTTATTTTAGCTTACGAGTAAAGCCAGAATCTGTGAACTCTGGGGATGTTTTGAGGGCATAGCATGTTCAGAAATGTGTGACTTTGTTTTGTGCAGCAGCTTCTTCCCCTTCATTGGCTACAACTGCTGATCATTGCCTTTCTCTGCTGTGCATGAACCTTGTAATCTCCCCTGGAGTCACCCAGGCCTGAGAAGCTCCTTTGGATGCTGCCGAGGCAGACAGCCACAGCCCAAGGTGCTGAGCGGGTCTTTTGGCACCCCGCTCCCTCTTCCCTTTGGCACCCAGCTCCCTCTTCCCTTTGGCACCCAGCTCCCTCTTCCCTTTGGCACCCAGCTCCCTCTTCCCTTTGGCACCCAGCTCCCTCTTCCCTTTGGCACCCAGCTCCCTCTTCCCTTTGGCACCCAGCTCCCTCTTCCAGGCACAGGGAAGGTGCTCCTGGGATGTTGCTCCTGGGAGCAGTCAGAGCTCCTGCTCAGGCAGGGAAGGTGGAGGACGCTGGCAAGGCTTTGCCTGCTCTCCTGCAGTGCCCAGTGCCATGTGCCAGCCAGGGAAGGAGCCTTGCTGCCCGTCCTGTGCTCCTGCTTGTCCTGCCTGCTCCAGCACTGCCTTTCCTTCCCCAGCCTGGATTTATAGGGTTAGACTGTGCACCAGTTAATCCACTGGTGTAATTTTATGAAGAATTGAAGCAAATTGCTTTCCCACTCATGCATTTTTACAGATAGAGGAGTGTTTTTTTTCTCATAATTCCATGAATTATTGATTACTCTGGGCTTCCTTTCCATCTCAGATCGTGCTGGTGCAAAGGTAGAGATGTCCCTGCTCTGCAGCATCACTGAGATCTGGTGGTGGGGAGGGGACTCCACCACATTCAGTGTTAGTGAGCTAACAGTGAGATAGCAGAAGCCCTGTGAGACACAGGGCTACTTTAGCCCTGATAATCACCACTTACAAGAAATGTGTCTGTGGTTAGCAGCAGATCTGAAGTAGCACAGGTCACTGTGATATTCTTGCACCTTGAAGAAAGCAGTGGGGTTTGAGAGCTGTGTAATGTGTGTATGTATTCTCATTCCCCATCCCTGGGACTAACACTGCAATAAGAAAAGTTTTCTAAAGCTTCCAGTATTTTTCTTCTTTACTTATAATAAAGGGATGGAAAACCCCTGTCATATGGTATTGGCATCAAGTACTTTGCTTAGAAAATAGGGTGTTGCAGGTTCCCTAGGCAGCAGGATTTAGAGCAGAGACACGTGGAATTTTCTGTCTTGGAGTAGGTGATGAGCTTGCTGTGTGTGCTAGTCTCAGCTGAAACATCACCATTTTACCTGTGACTTGAGCTTGTGGTTTGTTTTTTGTTTTCCTCCTCATTTGTAAGGCCCGAGCACTGCTTTCTTGCAGGACTGCCGTGCCTGTGCTCACCATTGCAGTGGCCCTTTTCTCTGCTGTACATGTGGCATGTGCTGCTGTGGGGCTGCAGGTCAGGCACTCTGCAAATGCCCGAGTGTTGATGGAGTGGCTGTAGAAATACCCATAATGTTGCTGCTGCTCTAATCCTGCCCTAGAAAGCAAGAATGTTGATGGAATCTTGGTCGTATTCTTTAGGTCTTGCATTCCTCAGTAAATAACAGGATTTGACTGTAAAATGCTATTTGGGGTTTGAGTAAGGAAATGCATGAGAGGCCCAAATGCAGTCGGGATGCTCTTGGTCTGTGCCTTCTGAGCAGGGAGAGCAGGCTGTGGAGTCAGTTTGTGAGGCTGTACTTTAGCTCTTTAGCAAAGTGCTTGAGATTTACGTTGTCTTTCCTCTAGAAAAGAAACACCCCCCTGTCCTTACTCTTTTCATGCAGAATTAAAGGAGGTAAATCTGGGATTTTTATCCGCTGAGGTGGAGGCTCGGTGTTCTGCAGTGTAATGCCCTCTGTAAGAAAGGCACTGAGGTTGATCCTTTCTCCCATCTGACAGTAATGAGGGGGGTTGAGGAGGCAGGAAGCATCTTCCCATCCTTCTCTGATAATCTAGGCAGCTTGGAAAAGCTTAATCAATGCAGGCTGGTTTACAGTATTTACTGCGTGTGGCAGAGAACTGCAGCACTTATCACCCCTCCTGTTTTTCCTGTCTCTAGAAGCTTAAAACTGTCACTCCTCAGGAATTCCTCATGCTGCAAATCCCCATTTCTCTGGTGTGCTTGTGCTTCCTAAATGACCCTTATCTGTAGTGACAGGGCTTTAGTGACCAGTCGATCTGGATCTGGGTGGCCACTCTGTCTTATCTCGCCACATTGACTTTATTTCGAGAGCAAAATCTGCTGGTCATAAATGGAAATTACTACAGTTCTTGCTGACTCTCTGGCAGTTTGAATCCTGCTTTAGAAGCTGGATAAGAGTTTTTAGATAAGCACCCTTAAAAAAAGTAGAAAAGCAAAAAAGATTTGGGCTTTTTGAGACTGTGCCTTTCTGATTTCTGATTCTGGTTGAATGTGGGGCTGGTAAAAAGCTTTGCCATTACCAGCAATGTAAATTCCAGCATATCCAGTGTCCTGCGGTGGCTGTGCTGACTTAAATTGTATTACTTGGTGCAGAGGGCACAGTCAACTGATGCTGGTGTCATTCAGGCAGCTGCCTCTGGTAGCTTGTTCACCACTTCCTTTTAATCACAACAAAATTCCAAAGGCAATGCTTATGCGCTTCCCCCCCCCCCCCGACCGTGCGGCGACTCNTTTTTTTTTTTTTTCCCCAGTTGATTGATTTAATAGAAAAGGTAGAACCAGTGTGTACAATGTCCATCCTGTAAGGTCTGAGGCCATGGTGTCCTGCAGCTGGGTTGGGTGACTGTCCCCATCACTTAGAATGAAAGAGACCCAGTGTTAAGTGGTTTTGAAAATCCAGCAGCACAGAGCTCAGTCTGCTCTCCGACCTACGCCAGAATCTTCTGGGGAGGCAGAGGGAAAATGGAGAACACACCAGTGTGGTGTTGGTGGGAGATTTTTTGTTGGGAAATGTCTCTGTTTGAAGGCTCAGGTTGCACAAAGTCAAAAGGGGAGAGCGAGGCTTTGCCAGCAGCTCTTTGTCCCCGTGGATCTTTGGAGTTTTGTACAATTAGTCTCGTATCAGTGTCAAACATGTTTGAAATCTCTCCAAGGCTTATAGCTTACGTCGAAGTCACGTCAGTATTTTTCCATGTTAGAAGGATCCCTCTGATTCAAACGAGATGCTTGGTGAGGACAAAGGCTGCCTGTGCCTGCCAGGTCAAACAAATAGCAGGGAGCTCTGGCTTTCCATGCCCATTGGTTTAATTTTTAACCCATTGGGGTCCAGACCCATTGTCTTCCCTTCTCAGCACAGCGTGGACATCCAACATGTGTTCAGAGGATAGAGACTTCCCTTGCTTCCTGGATGACCTTAAAAGGCATCTCTCAAGGATTTTTGGTTTTGAAAGTCATGTAGTTCTGTATGAGCAGTTCACTATGCAGGCTAAAACCCCTACATCATGGTCTTTAGGAGAGTCCAGCATGTGCATTTACTCCATAAATGCCTTTGCAGGCCGGACGTGGTGGCTCAGGACCCTCCTTAACACGTGTTCCTGTATTGCCCTACCGGAATAAAATCTCCTGGAGCATCCCAGTAAGCAGTTGCAGACAGAAAACTTGCATCTCACTGAGGAGAGTGTTACTGGCTCTTGCAGGGACCTCAGTGATACCATTTTTCTCTATCTTAATGAAGCATTACAGTTAGTTTACATAGAGATAAATATAATAATTATTGTAGCGATGGCTGTGTGCCCAAGATGCCTAGAAAGCTGAACATGAAATCTTTTTAATGGCATCATAATGGTCTTTGTAAGTGTTACAGATTTCCTAGTGTTACATATAATAAATAATGCACATTATTTTCTGGTGAGCTTGTACAGCTCGACAGTGTGTACACACAGAAAGGACTTAATCTTGAGAAGTTTCATTATTTCTGTGGCAACTTTCTCTGCTTAGACAGTGTTCTGCAGTGGAAATGCACAATTTAAGCAAACTTACCTCATTAGGCCAATGTGTGTTTGTGAAACTAGGGGGAGATGAAATGGAAAAATATGCCAGGCTTTGGAGAGTGAGTTCTGGGTCTCCCTCTCTTTGCTAATACATTTTTGTGCATTCATTTCTGATTTGTAAATAATGCATTTCAGAGAACACCCAGCCCTCCCCAGTATGCCTTCCTTCCCTTCTCCCTCCTAAATCTCTCAAAAGAAACAGTCTGTAGCCAGTGTGAGATGCTTGTTTGTGGATTCTGCTTCCCTTGGCAAACTATGACTCTTTTCACTTTGGGTCCCATTCCTGGCAAGGGTCAACCGTTTAACTACAAAAATCAGTAGGAAGCTGTTGGACCAAGATGCATCAGGCCAGAGAAAAGCTGTTTGTACTTTTTTCTGTGGTTCTTCCGGCAGATTTGAATAAAAGTATGTGGAAAGGGGTTAGGCCCTTGAATTTTTAATACACTGAAGTGTATTCCTTCCTCATATTTAAAATTTTGTGCTAAGAGTGTCAACACAATAATCTGTTGAAGATGAACCATGAATTTTCAGAATTTGTGCTGAATCCTGTATGGCCCCACCTTCCCTTATGCCTAAGGGCCAGAGTTTCCAGCAGCTCCACGTTTTTAGGATGCGTGAGTCAAGAGTTAACAGTCAAACTATTAATGCAGATTAGAACAAAATACTGCATCCATGGCAACTACAAATGAGACTTCTAAAATCAGTGCTTTTTTAAAAATGCCACATTTGTAGTGTTCTGTGAAAAACAATGGGAACAACTAATAAGATGAGAAAATATTTATATTTCTGGTGACTTTCAGAGGCATGGTTTATTACCTTGACCAGTCTTGATAATTTCAGTTACTACTTGTAGAGAGCACAGTATCAAAAACATCTGGCATGGTGGCGTTGTGCAGATACTTGATAAACTCAGTATCAGGGACCTATTTTTTTTGTTATTACTTGGCTGTGGCAGGAAATAGAATGAAAAAGAGATGAGACAAAAAGGGTGGGTAGTGAAAAAATATTTAGCCTTTTCCTTTAGGAATACAATGTACGTGGTCTGTTTCTCAGAGAAAGTTTTTTGAAATCTTCATTCCAGTGAGTTCAAGAAGAAATAAGAAGGGTCTTTTAAAATTCTGGTTTCATTATGAATCTTGTCCAGCAGGGCTTTTCGTGCATATCCAAGTGCTTCATTTGCTGTGTGGTTGTCATATTCCAGTACTGCCTTTGAACAGGGGCTTCAGGGTATGTCCCCAGTTGTACCTGTAGCTCAGGAATGGGGCTCACCTGACATGTGTTCTAGGGCACAGCTTTTCCTTTTCATAGGCCCAATGCAACCTTCTAAGTATGAAGGATTTTGACATATCCTGAAGAGCACTCCTCAGATTTACACTCATGTTCTTGGATGTCCCATGCTCTGTGTAGGGGTGTTTGTTTGTGGGGGGGTAATGTGTGCTGGGTTCTTTGCATATTCAAAAAGAAACAGACATATAATATGCACACAAATATTTTTATATTGTGTGCAAGGTGATTAATCTAGTGAATCTTTCATATTTAAATTACCTTCTCTCACCCTACAGACTACCAATTTAGAGGGCTGAGCAGTTCCAGGCTAATAGTCATCATTGTTGTCTGATGTTACTCTGTTTGAATTGTTGCTTGTACTTCATTTCTGTCCTAACCAGAGACTTCTCAGGGCAGCCCTGAAATGTTGTTCATTTGCAGTGGTCAATATGTTGAAATACTGTGCTGGATGTGGAGGTCTCTTGTATTTGCCAAGGTGACTGGAAGTGCTGGTTGTATTCAATCACTTTACACAGAATACTGCTCCAGACTGGGAGCTCTTTCCTCCTCCATGCGACTGGAAATAAGTGAGTTTGCTTTGCCCTTTTGGACAACAAGCTGATGTACTGGAAGATGTTGCCAATACATGTTTTTCCTAATGGTTTAAAAAGCTCATTAAATCTGCTTGCTTGGTGGAATTGCCAGTGAGCTCCTTCATACCACGTTAAGTGTTCCCTCGTTTCTCTCCTTGTGTCCCGGGCAGCTGCTGGTTGGAACAGGGAGTTTGGCAGTGAGGGTTTGGTGCCTCAGGCTGCTGCATGGCTAAAAGATGTGCTTTGAGAAGACGACACGACGTCTCCCTGGCTGTGGAAAGCCAATTACTGTGGGGCTGTGCAGTGTTAGAGCTAACCTTGGCTCTGTGGTGAGTGTTGAGGGCAAACGCGCAGCTCTGAGATGCTTCCTCAGAGCTCGTGTTGGCCCAAGGAATAGGAACAGAGGCAGCCACAGCCCCTAAATCTGCCCTGCTGAAATGCAGGAGCAAGTATGCACAGTGATGGGCAGTGCTGGGAAAGGAAACAGGGAGGGAGAGGTGCTTTGGTGCAGCAGCGTGCAGAAAGCCAGAGGGGTCTGCTGGCTCAAGCTCAGGGCTGGAGGTTACCTCGTCCAGAGCTCACATGTGGGACAGACAATATACTTCCTCTGACCTCGAGTCAATCACTTAATCTGAGTAATCTTACTTTGTGGTTTGTGTTCCTCTTTAAGGTAGGAGTGATAGTGTTAGCTGCTGCTGTCTGTCTCAGGTGTGCTGGGATTAGTGGGTTAAATTTAGTTAAGACATGTCAGGCAGAAGTAGGACATAAGTGTAGCAAAAATGCTGCTGTTACTGAAATACCATCTAGGAGTAATCTCCTTGTAACACTTCTCAAGCACAAGTGTGCCTTGGACAGGGCATTTCAGAGTTTGAACTGTGGAAGGCAGAACAATACTCCAATATTGGAAGCTTCTAAATCATACTGAGGTGGGATTATTATTGTCATGGTGTCTCTTACAACCAGTAAACCGTTTTGTTCACGAAAAAAATCAGTTACATACAGCAAATGAAGCTGTCACTTTTAAGTCTTTCTGCAGCATGTTAAAATGATGATTGTATTGTGGGGGTCAAGTAGGTGTGTTGGTGAAAAGGATGACAGGTTGCAGCTGAGCTGGAGGAAATTCAAGTTGTCTCAGTTTATTCTCACTGAGATGGACTGCACGCCCAGCTTGGATTACCTCTGCAGCTCCTGTCTGGCACAGATACTGTTTCCCTCCAAAGGCTGTGGAAGTGAGGGTTAACTATCAATGGAAATTTCGGCTGCCTAAATTGGCTACTACTTCTGACTTGGCTAAGCAAGATAATGAGTTACTGCTCCCTGATGCAATAATTTATTAGTTTATGGGGTTTTTAAAGGTTTTTTAAAAAGTCCTTCTTAGGAAGTAGTATGCAGGGAATTGCCAACTCTGTTTATCTATTTATTTATTTTTTTATTCCCCCCTTGCCTCCCTGCCTTGGAGAAACTCTAAACCTGCCTTGAGTCCGTAAGAGGGGATTTTGGGGGGTTGGGTGGGAGGTGCTGCAGAAGGGGAGGGTATTGGATGTTTTGCTTCTCCCTTGGCTGGAATGCTTGAGATTGAGTAACCAGGGTATCATCTGGCATATCTGAGGCCAGGGCTAAAGCTTACAAAAGAGCTTAAGTCATTTCAGTAAATGAATTTAGCTGTTGTCCATCTACATCCTGTGCTTGTTGAGACTTTGCTGATTCCCAGCTGTTTTCTATTGCTCCTGTGCCAGCAGTTGCTCCACCTCCTCTCAAGAGCTGGTGGAATAATTGGAGTGCTAACTTCCTCCAGGCAAAGTCTGTCAAGTTTGCCTAAACCTCCCAAGTGATGGGAAGAGGGGGCTGGCTCGGGCTTCTTCAGTGGATTGGGAGTGCTCCTGCAGCTCCTCCTTCATCCGTGCACTCGGGGTGGCATTGGCTCCTGCCTTTGCCTTTAACTGCGTTTGGAGAAGTGATTTTGATATCCTTGGGAGCATTTATCTCTTGTACACGCTGAGTTGCGCCAGTTCTAGTGCTGCAGCAGCTTGTTGGAGTAGAGGAGGAGGAGGAGGGAAGCTGTAGGAATGCTTTCTACAAATTGCTCAGATTTCCTGGAGGCAGTAAGGGACAAGAATGCCGTGGTAATGTTTAAGTCTATGTGAAACAGGGCCTTTGCATGTACTCGTAGGAAGACTGTCAATAGTAAAAGAGTAGGAGATTAAACATGTGTTTTTCCTAGAGGGTGTGAATTTCCAGAAAAGAGGAACGATAGCTGGGGGTTCTGATCTCCTTTTTTATGCTGCCTGGAGCAGGCAGGTTAAAGTCCTCTGTCCCATCATATCTATGGAGGAGGATGATTGGAGCATTGTAGACCTCAGTCCATAATCTCAGCGATGATTTCTGTATTCAACTCAGTCCTATAGGATTGGTATGATACAGAATGTATTCAGGCTTCTTTTTCAAAGAACAAGGAAAAAGGTCATCTACTTTTCTGGCAAATTATTTGTCATGGGCTCAAAAGACAATTTTTCCTTTTCAGTCATTTTGTCCCTCTGATTCAGTAAAAATCTTCTAGTGGAGTCTTTCTGAAGACACAGAATGTTTTTATTAACTTGGAGGTAGTCAAAGTACTCGACAAAATCCCTAGAAAGTTCTTTCACTGCTCTGATTTTTAACAAACACAGCCTTGGGAAACTCTTAAGTATTTAGAGGATTATGTTATGATTCACTTTGAAACTCAGGGAAATGAGAGGCAAGGCTGAAACCTGGTCTGCAGCTCTGAATGTTTGGAGGTCTTAAGCTCTTTGTATGTGACTTTTTTTGCCTGGAGTGAAGTCTCTAAGTCTGCAGTCAGTTAGTATTGGCTAGGTGATAAGGGAACATGGAGTGGACTTGTCCTAATCGTAACCTGGGAGCCTGGAAATTGTTTTAAATTGAGAAAGTGATCCAAATCTGTGCTTTCGTTACTGGAAACAGCCATCCGTGGAGCTTCTCTCTATCCATCCCATGAAATACTTACAGCTCTGCTGGGATGAGAGGGGGCATAAAGCTAGAAGTATTAGTCAGAAATCTCTTGGAATACTGAATATTTTTCTGAATGCTGGAGAAAAATTTAGATTTTTATTACTTTTCCCCTCTCCAAACAAATCTTCTTCCCCAATCAGCTGTAATTTTAGTAACACAGGTTAAGACCTGTGGCACTGATTTCAGTGTAGCTTCTGCCACTCTGTGGACAGAGGAGCTTGTGTGTGGTCTCTGTCTTTACATTTTCTTCTCTCCCCTCTCTCTTCCCCTGCTTGTTCTGGAATACTGGGATTCTGCAGTTTTTTCAGTTGTAGTAGTTGCTCAGTGGGAGTGTGAGAACTTGTGATGTAAAGCTCAGTTCTCACTTTCAAATTTCTTAGTAATTGGTACAGGAAAATAGACCACTGCAGAACTGCACCCACTGGCTAGTCAATAAATATAGTTACAGAACTCCTCAAAATAAGAAAAATCTATAAATGGCATCACTCTCTTCATTCTGGCTGTCTCATTCTTGAGGCACCTCTCAGCTCTGTAAATGTTACTAAATTTAAAAAAAAAGAAAATACTCTTTATTAAGCTTTGACTAAGTAGGACAAAACTTTAACAAAACTTAACCAGACTTACTGCAAAAAGCCCTTTTAAAATGAAGTGACTGAAATAATTTTAAAAGATTAATAAGCTTGATTAGTTTAATGTGAGCTGAACATCTAAAATTAGAGGTGTTTTGCACTGGTTCATGTTCTTGCATACATTTTGCTCTCACTTACGAAGGTTGTTTTCTGAGCAGGGATTAGGAGTGTGGAACAAGTTATGGATACTTAACTTGGCAAATAAATCTGTCCACACCTTATTTTCCTTCTGGAAGATTTGCTGGGAGAGAAGTGGTGTGAAAACAAGAAAGGAAGATGTGGAACTTGTGGGGCAGTCGCAGAGGTTGTCAGATCAGCCACCAAAACAGAGACTGAGCTGCTGCTGGCACTTGTTCCCTGCAGTGCTGTGTAAATCTCAAAGGGGCTGCTGGGGGTGCTGGGGTGTGCTGGGGGTTTCACATGAACAGGCAGAGCTGCATTTCAGACTGGATTTCAGATGTGTGTCACTGGCTGGGATACATTCATGCCAAGCTCAGTGGGGCTCAGTGATTCAGGTTTTCCAGCTGCAGACAAAAGGTGTTGCTTTTGGGGGTGAACCCTTCCTCCCTGCGGCTGTGAGAGCACGAGGAGAGCCCGACAAAGCTGAAATAGTTAATGTTCTACTGCAGGGAATAATCCAGTGCTTTTTATCCAAAGACACTGTTTCATCAAAGTTTCTCAGCCAGAGATGCTGTATCTGAAAGCTGATGGTGTCATGAAGGGGGAAGAGGATTTGGGATTAAAATTACTTGCTGCCTGCTCTGTTCTATAGATAGCTGTGAAATAGTGCAGTTTGTTCAGGGACAGCTTTGCTACCTGGAAATAGAAAATAATCCTGGAGGGAAGCTGTGTCCCACAGTGCAAATTTGGTAAATAAAGGAGCCTTGTCTGCAATGACAGGTGAACCCACCCCAGTCTGGTGCTGTCAGAGGTGTGTGAGCACAGCCCTGTTGTTAAGACGAGTGTTCTCTGTGCTTTTGTAGTTAAAATGAAATTAAAACTGTGGATTGATTGGGGGGATCAAATAAAATTGCATGTTAGATAAACGATCTTTAAACTTGTTTCTAATGATTTGACAGCTCCGATGTACATAGTGTAAAGGTGTAAAGAGGCTGAGACAAACCCCTCTAAGAATTAAGTACCTGTCTGCCAGTGTGCTGCCAGTAGATCAGCAGTGACATTCCGTGGTTAACTGGGATGCTGAGTAATGTTTTTCCATCATTGAAACCTACTGTTTCCTTTTGAATTTATGGATGTTCTTTTTCTGGAGAAAGAGTGTTTGCTTTACCTCGTGTTCCTGATAAAGATGTGGAGTTCAAAACAGAACAGTTTGTTGAAATTTATTTTTGTAATGAAATATTAATTTATTTCTCCAGCGGTCAGTTGCCCAGAATCTAAACTTTGAACTGGCACTGGACTGTAAAGCACTTGAAGTACTGTTGTTATAACAGGGTCACTGTCAACTTCGTTTTAGCTCTAAATTTAAGTCCTGTTTACTTAATTTTAAGAAGAGGCAGTGGAACGGCCTGATGGGAATGTTTTCTGTTTTAATCAAAAATGGTTGGTTTATCTCCTCATCCCTAGAAGGATCAGTCCCAGCCCAGTACTGCTCTGGGATGGTTTTGTGACCGAAAGGGGAAACTGGAAAGTGTGATTTTTTTTTGGGGGGGGTAGGGAAAGTTTCACTTCACTGAAAGGCAGGAGGAAAAAGTAGTCATGAAGCAAAGCCACAAAATGCATTGAGTTGATGTTGGTTGTGATGATTGATTAAAAATAGGTAAAAAATTACACACAGGAGTTTTTAACACTAGCATTTATGAATGCAATACTTTATAGCAATGAGCCTTGTGAATTTTCATTGTCCTAGCATAAAGCATCCATTTGAGATAAGAAAAAAAGTCATCTAGAGAATGATTAATCCACTACTTGAAAACATGCCTTTCTGCTGAATAACCCCTTATTTCTGAAAGGATTAAAGCATCACATCCTTGCACAGTGAAGTCTGTACCTTAACAGCTGGTGAAGTGACTTGTTCAAGGTCACAGTCCCTGGCATCGCTTGAAATAGAAGTGTGATGCCAGACTTGCTGTCCTCTGACATAACCACCAGACACGCTCTCCCCAAGTGCATCCTGGAGCTGTGACTGCTCCAAGCCTGAGAGCACGAGAGAGCTCTGGAAGAGTAACAACTGAGGTTTCACCAGCCCTGGGTTTACTTTCTGCACACACTGAGTATGATCTGAGTGCAAGGAGGCAGCATGCAATCAATCAGGCACAGGAATTACAGGATATCTGCAGAGAACATAGCTGACATTAAAAGAGTCAGTTTGCTTCATGCAGTGCAGCAGGGTTTTCCTTAAAAAAAGGCTGAAAACAAAGTGAAGGTAAACAGTTAAATATTTCTGTTATCATTTTCCCTGACTTTTTGATCTGTCAAACAGGTATTCCTTAAATTCTTTCAGTTCTTGTTAAATTACTTGAACAAACATAGACTTTATCAAGGATTTATTCTGGTGTCTGTTAGTCTGCCTACTGGTTTTTCTCATTAATGTGTTGCAAACCTTTTTTCCTCTTTGCTTGCCTACAACTAAAATCTGCAACTTCAGAAATAGTTTGCACCATTTGAAGAGAAGAAATGGAAAAGCATTTATTTGCAATGCATAGATGTGTCTTCCACTGACTCCCAACGTCAGTCTAGTCTTTAGGCATCAAAGATGCTGCTACCAGAATTTGAAAATGTTGCTAGGAGTTAAGGTCAAAGAGTAAATTTTCATTGCTATATGGACAGCTTGTAACAGAGCTCGTGAAAAGCTAATGCATGAGATGAATATAAACCTTTTTTCTTTCTTTTTTCCCCCCCTTACTGAGTGTACAGAAGATTTGCAGTTCATTTTGGGAAAAGGATGCAGTGAGAGGAACAGAGTAGGAGGGATTCAGCTCCGGTTTTAGAGGTTCATAGAAATGCTGGTACTTCAGGCAGTTCAGTAACCCCGTGGAGTTCTGTAAGGTGCTGTGGTTCAGAGGCTGGGATGTGTGGATTGTGCAGCTTCCTGGGTAGCTTTTGCATCTGGAGTTTTCCCCAAGAACTGGAGTTTGCTTTGTGGCTGTAGTAGAAGGAGATCCTTTGTCACATTTATTGAGCTATAGAATGATCTCAGTGCTTGCCTTCCAGGCTTCTGTTGCTGAGTTACACTAACTTTGATCGACTGTCCTTTAAATTTCTTCAAATCCCAACACAACAAGCACCAACACAGTGTATTGTGATACTGATTCATTGCCAGGGTAGACCAGAAATGGGTGATTTCTTCAAAAACACACCCAGCTCTCAGCCTGTGTCCATAGCAGAGCTTCTGCCTCCCTTGGAGCATCTTTGTGGCCTCCTCTGGACTCTTTCCAGCAGCTCCACATCTTCCTCATGTTTGGAAGAGCTGGAGGCAGCACAGCAGGTGGGGTCTCACCAGAGCAGAGGATGAAAGTCCCCTTGCTCAACCTGCTGGGGATCAGCCCAAGACAGGGTTTTAATATGTACCTACACATTTTGGTCGTTCTAAATTTTTTAATGAATCAGTGATGTATATATCCACATAAGCAGCAAATAATTCTGCAAATTGGCTTGAATGTTTTAAAAATAAAGGTGTAGATGTAATGACTTAGTGTTTTTCAGGTTTAAAGAGCTGTGCTGCAGGTCTGTTCCCTGCAAGAGGCTGCTGAGACAGTTCACTTCCCTTTGTGCTTTGTTCACTGGTGTCTAGATTCCACCCAGAACTCATGTGTGTGTGAAATCCAGTGCTCTGCTTTCAGAGTAACGAGGCCAGTTTGTTTTATTCCCAGAGCCTGGTAAATGTCTCTGAATGTGTCAGATGCCATCTCAACCCTTTGCCAGAGCAACAGTTGGTGATGCTTGGAAGCTTTAGTCATCCCAACACTGTGTTATTGTCAGTGCTGCTGGGGAGGTGAGTGCAGGGTTTGGATGGATCAAAAGCTGTGCAGTACCTGAGCAGTGGTTTTGAGTGTCCCTTCAGGCCACAGCAGACTTGTGACACCCACACAACAGAAAATATTAATGCTTTGTGTACTCTTTTTAAAGCTTTTGCTCGCTGTTGGAATAGACTGTGTCTCATGTTACCAAAAGAGATGGAAATAGACTGTAAATGTGGCATTTTCTTTTTCCTCCCTTAAGTTTACTTCCTTTGTATGTTGGCTAAGATCATTGTTGTAATCAGTGACAGGTTTTTGCCCTTGGCCAAATCAGCCTGTTGAGAGGGGATGGAGTGCATCCCACATGGTGAAGCCTCTATATTGCTCCCTGGAGGGAAGAAGGCTTCAGATCTAGCACCTGGACCCTGCCCCTCACTGCCCAGATCTCACTTGGCTGCTGGATCTCTGCTGGCAGCCACGGCTGGCCAGGGAAGCCTTTCATTACTTCCTGGAGTGCTTCCTGAAAAGTCTGTAGGGGCTCAGTGAGATAAACCTACTCGTTTCCTCTAGGGTTTCCTGATGACTGGTCTGCTGTACAACTTTTCCTGTTTCTAAGGTGGGGGGAAGTTTTTCTTCCCCACCCACCTGACTGGCCAGTCACAGTTACGGGACGTTGGTTTGTCCGTCCTTTAGCTGCAACTCTGTTTTACCTTTCTTGTGTTAGTTTTATTGATTTTTCCTCATGCAGACAGTTTAAAATGAACTTTTTGAATTTTGCCAAACCTCTGATGGCCGTAGGATTACTCACATGCTGCAGACTGGGGTCAAACACAGAACTGGTGAGTCCTTTCCTACCATTGCAAATCAATGCTGCATGTGGGAAGTTTTTGCTGACATTAAATCTATTTAGTAGGCTATTTTGTAGGAACCATTTCAGCTTCTGCCATTCAGGAAAAGGGTTTTTGGTTTGGGTTTCCCTTCCTCCTCAAAGCAGATTTCTCTCTGGCATCCCTCTCAATGCTAGAAGAGTAGATGGCATTTGCACTCTTCAGCCTTTAACCTCAGTACTTTTCTAATTGTTAAAACTTGCACATTTTCTGTTGCATTTGGTAGGTTCTCTGATTATTTATGAGCAGAGCTTTCCCCTCACATGAGTGGAAATAACCTCACCTTTGATGCTCTCATTGCTGCACTTTGTGTTGCTGACTAGTTCAAAATACAAGTTACTGCATTAATCTAATTTGCAGATTGAATATATTGTGATCACCTATGGGTGTGTATAGTATATTCTGTGTATATGTTCAGTGTTATATGTAGATGAGTAATACATTTGTTCTCTGTAGGTAGTTTGTCTCTGGCTCCTTCAGAAAGGAGGTAAAAAAAGAGAAAAGTGAATAGATACGTGTTTTTTCTGCTGGGTCTAGTTGCAGTCTGTCATTGCTTTCTTATTGTCTAGTTATCATATAGTCAAGTATTTTAACTGCAACTCCCCAAGTGATTTATGGTAGTTATTTTTAACAATAAAAATAATTTCTACTACTTTTAAATAGGCAAATGTAGTCAGCGAACTAAGAATGCAAACGTAAACTTTGTTTTGGGTGGGAGAAGAGCCAGAACGGACTAGAAGTTGTAGTGGTAGCTCAGGTTGTAATTAGATGTAAGAAACTGGAAGTGCTATTAACTGCAATGTATTTCAGGCTTCTGAATTTCCAGAGCTTTGAAGTGAAGAATAATCAAGTGTAGCATGTGGAAAAAAATTTCAGGACAGTCAAATCTGTTATTTGTGAATAAATCTTATAGAGAGTGTCGCAGCTTACAAAAGTGTAGATGGTAGTTCAAGAATGAACTACTACACCTTGCACTTTAGGAAGCAGACCTTTAACTGCATCTTTCATTGACTGCAGGAAATAACCTTAAATTTTAGCTGTCTGGGACTTGATTTGCAGCGCAGGACTGGAAGCTCTGATTGCCAGGCTGCTTTGTTTCCACTTACTGAGAGCAGTTCCTTTGCAATGCCCACCCTTGCACGAGCCTGTGTTAGGAATGCCATCCTTGCAGAGGTGGCAGTGGGCTAATAAATCCTTTTAATTTAGCTTAGGGATCATTGATGGTACGGAGGCAACCAGTGTTTCACTACATGTGAAACCACACACAGGTAGTGTGTGATGAGCCAGCAGTGCTGTACTTTGGATATGGGATCAGCGTGTTTCCTACCTGTCAGGCAAGTTACTGATTCCCATCTCTTGTCGTACACAGAAGTGCCTTTGCAAGGCTGAGACCTGAGCTTGGGATGGTTTTGGCTTTTGAAAAGCTTGAACACGTGGCTGTGCATCTTAGAGCCACTGATTGCTGTAAGCCTGTATTGCTCTGTATTAGTTCCCTTTCCCATGAACGGGTTCTTTCTGTGGCTGAAATGAACAGGTAGTCTGATAGCTTACATTATCTGGTGATGACACCATTTTCCCTCACTTTCTGTAGCTCTAACAAGTCCTTACTGGTACCAACTTGTGGCAGAAGAGGAGGGGAAGATGAGTGCTGTAATGGCAACTTCTCAGTTAAATTAGGTTTTTTTTCCTAGGAGTATTGTATTCATTTGGGGGGGAACTGAAACTATTTTCATAATCTCGGTGTGGTGAGGAACAGCAAAGCCAACAGCTGGGAGCATCTGCTCAGTGGGGACCTGCTGCTGCCAGAAACTGAGCTGATAATGATGAGCAGCTCATAGTGTAATTAAGGTCATATTAACTCAAACATCTCCTCCTGCCTTAAACACAAAAATCCAGAAAGCCTGTCATGCAGGAGAGCAGTCAGGAGTGGGTCCTGTCGGTCAGAGACAGCTCTAAATCCATGTGTTGAAAAACAAAGGGAAGTTCAGAGAAATCAAAGCTCTTTGTAGAGGAATGTTTGATACAAACATCCTACAGTTTCAGGACCATTTCCACATCACATTGCTGCAGATCCATCGTCAGGATTCCATCCCTGGCATGCGCCACTCCGTGCTCTGCTGGAGGATTCCTGAGAGTAGTTGGAAAGGTTTTGTTTCTTCCAAAGCTGGAGGAAGATGGTGTATTGGCTGTCATTTAGTCTGTGCTCTAATCTAGTCAGTGAGTGAACAAGACTTGGAGATCAGGACGACCAAGGGATGGTCCCAGGGGATGGTTTGTCACAACCTGGCAGTGTCTCGTTGTGTTGCAGGGGCAAATGATGAGTTAGTTCCTCTATGAAAATCCTCCTCATGTAGCCCCTGAGCAGGGGACTCTGCTGCTTACCCTTCTCTGTACAGGGACCTAAGCATAGCTGTAAGGAGTAGCTGTACATTTTTCAGTGGATATTAAAATCCAAGAATCCTTTAAAAGAGTAGCCAAGTGGGGTTGAAATGGATTTGCACCCCATGCCAGAATGCTGCGCTTCTGTTGTATTTGCTGTGTGGATTTTAAAGCACTGCAAAGGCAAAATGCTAGGAAAAGTACATTTCTGGTGACTTTACTAAAGTGTAAAAGTATTGAATGTACTGTGAATAAGTTTGAATAACTCTGTTTTGGAAATGTGTCCTGTCATGAGAGGCTCAGTTCTGAAACCTGTGTGTCCAGCACTGAGGAATGACCAGCTGCTCTGAGGAATGAGGCTGGTGTGACAGGGCAGCAAAGCTTTGCAAGGTGCTTTTCCTCACTCTAATCAATAATTAAACAAACACCTGGAAATCTGTCTTTCCACTTTCCCTTTTATGAAGTGAAACTGGTTATCTCACGAGTGTTTTGAAATCTTGTGCCCAGAAAACACTTCAAAGTCCTCAGAAAAAGCTTCGGTCTGTGCTTCATTTGTAGTCTCAATTCCTTAGAAAGGAAAGAGATGATATTGTTGACGGAAAGTCCTTGATGCTTTGGACAGCAGGTTTCTGTTGTTTTGGGGTTTGTACGATATTTTCTTGCTCTTCTGGAAACACATCAACATTTCTTTATATAAAGATTGATGAATGTTCCCTCTAAAAGGCTTGCAGTGCTTCTCCAGAGTTGCCGTTTCATGTGTACATGGGGCAGATTTTTGCTGCTCATTACTGGGAATCTGGAAGTGCCTTTTCTGCTCCAGGTGCCTGATTGTGATATTGCGCTGTCTGTGCAGCAGCTCTCTGGGCAGAGCTGGTGCTTTTCCGTACCAGAGGATTTTCTCGGTGCCAGGGATGTGTTTATCCAAGTAATGCATGCATGTAAATCAGCCTGTGTTTATGATTTTTTTATTCCAGGGTGTGGTTGTAGCAGGCTGGTGCTTTCTGTACTCCGAGGCAGGAAAACAAGCAGCAGCAACAGGAGGGGTGAAGCAGAGGAAGGGCTGAGCAGACGCGGAGTGCCGGATGAGGGAGGGTAGCTCGGTGCCTCCTCCTCCCGTCTTTTTTGAGGCCCTGTGTCTGTTTTAAGCTGCTCCAGGCACTGCAGCCTCGTCTGAGGGAGCGTGAGGCGCCTGGAAAGGGGAGAGGAGAGGGCGGCCTGGTTCTGCCCTTTGAGTCTGTATGTGTGGGAAGAGGAATGATACGGAGTTTGGCTTTCCACACGGCTTTTTAAACTCGTAGCTTCCCCAGGCTTCAACTGAGGATGCTTGTTTGCCTTGAGACCAGAGGTTTTATTGTTGCTTGTATCTCAGAAAGGTTTCTCCTGGCTCTATTTAGAGGCAGTGCTGTTTGAGCTGGCTGTGATTGGGAGGAAGGAGGGAGGCAGTGAATGTTGTGCCCTCTTGTTTTTCTCTTGTACAGGAAGAAAAAAGCTGAGGAGCCTGTCCTCCTCCTCTGAGTCAGCTGTGGTTACCGTTTGCTGAGTAGGCGTGCGTGTTTGGAAGGGAAAAGTAGCTTCAAATTAAGTCAGCTAAATACTGTACCCAAATAAGTTTGGGGAGGTTCCCCCGCGTTGGACAGACTCTTGCTAGAGCTGACAGCTTAGAGTAAAACTGGTTTATGATAGTTATTAAAACTATTGTGTGCGTTGGGTAATTCTTGGGCTAAACAGGAAAACAGGTTCCATGCCCTGGTGGGGTTTCCATTTTGGTGGCTGTTGTTACCACAGCACACTGGGATACAAATCCATGTTAGGAGTAAATACCACACCAGATTATGATCTCCCTCCGGTAGGTACATCCAGCTCTGGGTAGAACATCAGGGGTGAACTGGCTGAACACATACTGTGTGCATCACATTGGGTGACCTGTGGGCAATGTGGAAAAAGAGGGTCTGGAAGAGGACTTGCTAAAATTAGAAGCTAACTGGGGAGGCAGAAGTGAGCATCTTGTCTGGTAGAAGAGCAGATGAAAGGATGTCCAAGGAGTTCCTGTAGGAATCTGACAGCACAAAAAAAGTAATATGGAAGTTCATAGGTAAATGTAATCATGCTACAAAGCAGCTCTGACAGTATTAGAAAACTACACAGAGAGAGGAGCCCCTGCTGTTGTGTTTGGCCTCAGTGTCATACACAGAAAAACCATTTGTGGAGAACCTCAGTTAAGAAACAAAATAACTGATGAATGTTTGTCTTCAGCAAATGCTTTAAGACTATACTGCCCTTCAAATTTGTGAATAGTCCTGTTGATGCTGGTTGAGTACTCCAGGGAAGTGAGAACTAACTTTAGTCAGCACCAGTTCTTTCCATATGAGAATAAATGTATGCTCTGTAAGGTGTCCTGCTTCTCTTTCCAGTATCAACTGTGGAAAGTACTGGGACACTCTTGAATTCCTAGCTGAGCCACATAGAGATGCTTTGAGATCAAGTGGTGACACTTGCAGTCCCAGTTACAGTGCTGAAATACGGGCTAGAGGTGATGAGGAGTGGACTGACAGGTGAGTGGAAAAAAATGGGAAACACAAGAATATCAATGTCCACACAGCAATAAAATGAATGACCTGGTGCTGAGATAAAATGGAGATAAGTGGAGTTCCTGTTCCAGTGGTGACTCAAGGACTGTGCTCTGGGGTTGGGACACAGGGAATAGCTGATATTGGCTTGACTCTTGCATGTGATCTCTCCAGTGTTTTGCAGGACAGCCTGGCTCCAAGCCATATACCTCCTGATGGTGGTTGCTAGTGTAGAGGAAATGTTAATTCCTTACTTTTGTCTCCAATTGCTTTATCTTTGCTAACAGAAGTCTGTTCTTGTGTGGTGACAGAAATGGCAACTCATTTGCTCTGCTTGTTTTTGTGTATCTTATCTTTTTTTTCCCGCTGGTATGAACATAATATGATTTGTACTGGTTATTTTTTGGACAAACTGATCTGAAATGGAATGTAAATGATACTGTGTGTTTTGCCAGCACAACTGAAGTTCTAAGTATACATCCTGTTTGTCACTTTGTTTTGCTGTTTTGTGAGGACTTTGATCATGGTGAAGTTGCAGGAAAGTACATAATGATGTTTAAGTGGAAGAGGAATGTAGAAAAGCTGTTTTACTAGTCATAAGCCAGTGTTCAGCCTATGTAAGAGACTTTGAGCTGACACCCCCAGGAAAAAAATAGAAAAATATGTGGGCTTTCTGGCTGGCTGCAAAAGTAATGGTTTTGATGTGTGTGAAGTACTAAGCTGTCTCCTCTAGAGTTTCTCATTTAAGGTGAACAAGTTATTTCCATCACCTCGTGTTGTCTTAGGTCTTGGTAGATTGTTGAGATCTGAGACCAGGTTTCCTCCTGCAAGAGACCATCACTGGCACTTGCAGTTCGTGGCTCCTGGTTTTGTCCCAGAGGCTCTACATTAGCTGGGGTGTGCCTTGTGGGGTTTTGATACAGGTGACAGGGATATTTGTGGATGAAAAGCTTATCTCTGCTGCTTGAGGTCATGGAGGATCGAGGTTAAGACAGAGAGCACCTCGTTTAGCTTGTCATATTTGCTATACGAGAAGATCTAATTCACAAACAGGAGGAAGAGCTGTGGTTTATAGGGTGCAAAAACAACCAAATGTGTTGTTTGTCTGCAAATCTTGGTCTACTTTTGATACAAAACAGCAGGGTATTGCAGAGCTTTAAAGGACATCAGAATCCAAAGTTTGGATTGGGTTTTGGGTTTTTTTATTGTTTGTTTGGGGGTACCTGAAGGGGCCGTTTCCCTTCTGAAGCTGGCCAGGGACTTTCTATCATCACATAATACCTCTGCAAAAGATGTACTTTAAGGGCATAGCCACAAAATTTAAGGGAAATTGAGGAACTTCCTTCCCCCTGGGTTGTTTCCTGGGATGCTGTGCTATGAAGCAGCCTAAGATAAATACATAATGTCTGTGTATGTATTTTTTGGGTATATGTACATACATAAATATAAACATGAATGCTCATGGCAGTTGGTACTTTTGAAATGTGGTCAGTGTCCAGTGGCTCAGGGCATGTGGCCTTGTGCATTGGGAATGTGGAACTGTTCAGTGTGTGTCTAGGCTGAACAAAAAATTCCTTGGGCCAAACAAGCAGCTGAATAGGTGCTGCCCTTTGACTTACCTGTCCTGCAGGAGGCCCAGATGATGAAGACAAGAGTTTGGTATTACAGATCTGCTGTAAAAGTTTTCTGTCCTTGCTAGTGCTGTTTTAGTGAAAACGGTTCCACCAGTGTTAATGGAAATGACGCCCACAGAAAATTGGTGCCGATGTGTTCATGCTCTGCTGCAGGGCTTGTGGGTTCAGCTCTTCTTTTGGGAGTAGAAAATCTCCAGTGATCACACCTGTGGGGAGCAACATATTCATCAAATGCCAGTGGGAATTCATCCCCAGAAGTACCCTGTGGACTTAGGCAGCAAAATATTTCACAAATAGTTCTTCAGGGGAGAGATGCCAGCTGTGGTTTGCCTTTGGCTCTGGTAACAGTACCTGTTCTTCAGAAGCCACACTATGGATTAAAACATTGACTTACAGGTTTCACAGACGTGTGACAAGAGGAGATGGAACCTGAGGGGTGATGTGGGGTGGGAGCAGGGTGGACACTGCCTGCATTTTTTAAGTGCTTTCTGAATGTTAGATGATTGATGCATGTGTGGAGTAAACTCCTTTCGGTGACTGCAGACATCCAGGTGTCAGGTGTGGTAATGGTTACCTGGTTGGGAGTTTGGAAATTCTCTTTTGAAACGCCTGTGAGATGATGGATCAGTGCTGAGGATCTTGCACCATCTCACAGTATTCTGTGGGCACTTTTATGAAACGTTGACATGGAAATATCTGCATCTTTAATCTGTTTGATTCAAGTTTGAGCTTGTGTTAATCCAAGGTCTTTATTTTTTTTTTTCTGGTCTAGAGAGAAAACTGTTTTGGTGATAAAAGATGTAGCTGGGATCTTGAGGTAGTTCTGCAAGACCTTTTATTTCACTAGTGAAAATGCGGTCCTTCCTTTCTTCCTACCCAGTGTAAAATGAAAAGGAAGAGGGCAGGCTGCCTTTTCCTGCTGGTGAGCTGGGCAAATGCCTGCTCCCACTTGCCTGCTGTTTGGGCTGGGGCCCCTCTGGAGGGTTAGCAGAATGGAAGAGAGATGTTATTTGTCATCTTTTACGTTGTCAAATTACTCTAATTTTGGAATAAGAAACTGCTTTCTTAAGGGAATTACTTATCTTCTTGGAAAGTTGGCTGTAAAAGTAAGTCTATTATTAAATGGCTTTGTAAGACGTGGATTGAACTCCTGATTTATTGTTTAGCAGGAGAATTGCTCATTTTTCAGCAGGAATTTATGTTTGTTTACCAGGAGAATCAGAAATAAGCAACTCAGACTGATGGTGACAATTTCAGTAAGTTAATTTATCTTCTGATAATGAAATAAGGTCCTTAGTCAGGCCTTGGCTTCTTGCACCATCTATCATTAATTATTCAGTTTTTGGGCAATGCCTAGAAACATTTTTCCTGATGTTCCTGTATCTGTGCAAGTCCTGAGCATAACAGGTGGGTTCTTTACCTTCCTTCATGCATCTGTCTCACTTCTGTGCACATTTTCTTTCATTTTTCTTCCTTTTTTTCTTTTTGAAAAAAGCATTTTGGAAATTCCCCTTTGTAGGTACAAACAGTAGGCTACTGTATAGCCCATGATTTATTAGTACTGATATTGTTATGGCACGTTTGAGTCTTGTTCTTCCTGATTAAAATGTTCTGAAGGAATTCTTAGCTGCAAAGAACACCGAAGTTAGCTACATCCACCTAAGCTGGGCATGCAAAGGAAAGCGGTTTCATCGCTTTTAACAAGATTCGGGGCGATGATTTCTTCTTGAAATCTTGCCTCGTTTGTTTCTCTGCGCAGACAAGGCTAGTTGGGCTGGATGATCCCGACGGGTCCCTTGCAGCTCGGTGATGTGGGGATCCCTTTCCCAGAGCCTCCTGCGCAGAGGGAGGACAAAGGCGAGCTTTGAGGAGCGCGGCCGGCGGGCGAGGGAGGTGCCGCCCCTCAGGACCGCTGCTCCGCGGCGCGGCACCTCCGCCGAGCGACGG
>VYXD01016583.1:848567-893681 GCA_013397195.1 Hylia prasina | reverse complement strand
GCCCACGCCCAGAGCCGGCCCCGGCTGAGGGAGGTGCTGGGAGCAGGGAGAGCGGGTGTCTGTGCCGGAGCTGCCAGGCCGGGCTGTGCCCTGCGCCGCCGAGCCCGGCTGTGCCGCCAGCCCCAGCAGCCATTTATGAATGAGGCACCAGAAGGGGAGGAGGGACTGCAGCTACAAGAGCAGCCTGCGCTGCCTTTCATTCACCCGCTGCCTTTCAGCGATACTATGTCCTATTTTTTTAAAAAAAAGGCAAATTACATCCTTTCTTTTTTTCTCGCTGGATCTGCCGTGTGGCTCTCTTCGCTTCCACGCTGTTGCCTTCCTGCCCCTCTTCCCCTTTCTCCCCTGAAGCCCACCCAGACGCTAAATAAAGCTCGTGGCTCCTGGCTTTGCCTTTTCTCTAGACCAGCCCAGCCAGCCCCGGGGGCAGAGCTGTGTCCCCTCCGTGTCCGCGGCTGGGTGCTGCCGGGGTGGCACCTCGCTGCGCTGCCTCCCAGCCCCGGCACACACAGCCCGGCGGGAGGGCCAGCAGCAGGGGGACCGTGGCTAGTGCTGAGCTCCCTCTCCTTCCTCCTCCCGGATACTTTAGGTAGCCCATTATTTTCGGCACTTCAGAGCCCTTTGTTGTGACTGTATTGAAGCCGGGTGACAATGGCACCCTCGCTTCCTATTCACCCAAAATGAAGAGACGGGCCATTGTCCTGAGCATAATTGAGCTTCTTTCAAAACAAACCCACAAAGAGACGGGCAACTCAGTTAAAGCTGCTGGTTTGAGCTGGAACAGTAGAGGCAATTTAGGACTAGAAACTTAATTACCAACAGTAACCTTTCTAAAGCCAGGGTAGCATTGCTTTTGAATTTAAGGTGTGCCAGTTAATGTCTCCTTTTAAGATATTGACTGTAATTTACAAGTCATCATATTGCTGATGACATCTCACAAAACACCTGCTTCCCAAATTTGATTTATTTTTTGTAACCCAGACCAGGTCCACAAGAGATCACAGGTTCCAGCTTCAAGAATATGTCCTCAGCTAAGCCAGAAGTTTCAAAAAATATTTAAGCAGCATGTGTTGAGTTTATATTCTCTTGCAGTTTTCACTTGTCCCAGTGAAGTTCTGGTGTTAGCACTTGTTTATCCTGTCTCTGGACGTCTCAAAAATAATTGCCCAGAAAAGCTATGGTTGCCCTTCCATCCCTGGAAGTGTTCAAGGCCAGGTTGGATGGGGCTTGCAGCAACGTGGGATTGTGGAAGATGTCCCTGCTCATGGCAGGGGGGTTGGAATAAGATGAGCTTCAAGGTCCCTTCCAACCCAAACTATTCTGGGATTCCACGATAATTGCTCATTTCCCATTTCATTCACATCAGTGCAACATTTTTCTGTAATCAGTCTCATCAGAACTGCCAGAAATACCCTATTTGTAAATTAATTTTCCTAGCCTAGATGGGAAGAATGCAAGTCACTTCCACTGCAGGTCATTACTTGGATGTAGGAGAATTGTCTTGGGGCGGAGGAGGCAGGTTCATCCTGCTTGTTTCCTGCTAATATTAGGATTCTGAAATAATTTTTAAACTGGGTGGACACTTTACCTTTGCATTTACATTCCACTCCCCTTGTGTGTGGGCAGGCAGAGTTGAGCAGAGGTTTGCTCACCTCCTCAAAGCAAATTCTAGCCAGACTAGTTTGCATTCTGGTGATATCAAAGTAAGCAGTGATAAACTTCTAATGATACAAAATCTGGTTCCCTCTGATCCATCTCCTTTTTAGCGTTGGCGTTAAGGGCCACTTTGTGACTCGTATCCATTAGTGCAGACTCCTCTCTGAAGAAAAGCCGTGAGGGATGTTAGTAAGCTGAGATGACTTGAGAGGCTTGTGGGCTACAAAAGGCTGGCTCACGGTGGCTGGAATGAGGCTTCAGGTTGCTACAAAAGATGTCTGCAGATGATGTTTTTTTGATGATGAGCAACACACAGATAAACTATAGAGCAGAAATAAGTGTTCATGTGAAGAGTTGAATACTTGGGACATAGTTTGGGCATAGGAGTTCCATCTTCCAGACCCAGCTGATGGAAAGCTTTTGAGCAGTACAACCAGGCAGACTTGGTTGCTCTTCCACCCAGACTGCACAATCTTATTTCCATTTGTTTTTCCTGAGAGTCAACCAAACCAACATGTTGTTTCTGTGTGAGTGTAGGCTGCAGACATGTTTAGTATGACCCCACCAAAGTGGTGAAGAGGCATCTGAAAAATCCTGCTCTAAATGTGTCGGGAAATGTGTTTGGGACAGTTTTTATTTAAGTTTTCTATAAACAAGGAAGATACTTGGAATACTGTGGGTATCTTTTCTGGAAGGACCTTGTCAGTCTCTCTCTGCAATTCTGTATCAATTATTTTGGTCTGATGCTCAACAAAGTACGCACTAAAATATTTTGTGAGATTGTTGGCTTATCATGTTTAGTTCAGGAGATATCCTTGACGCTGGAACTTGTGATCTCTTGTGGACCTGGCTCATAAAAAAAAATCTCATTTTGGGAGGTAGACGGTTTGTGGGTTGTCGTCAGCGATATCACTACTTGTAAATTCTTGCCGAGCTATTTTTTTTTTAATATTTGGAAATGTGCAAAGCCTGTCAGGGTGCCAGGTTTTTTTTTGAACTGTGGAAGAAAGTGTAGGAAAGAGCTCATCTTGCACCACATAAGTGAGCTCTTCCTGTGCAGGTTAAGTAAGCGGACTCTGAACTCCCGGATCAAAGGCAGGCGCACTTCGCCAACGAGGAACTTTAGAGGTTTAGCTCCAGGCAACGTTCAGTGGTTGCCCTCCAATTCTGAGCCCTCTGCTAATAAAACTCCTTTCTCCTTCCCTGAGCTTTACCTAGGTGCACATTAGGGACTAGGACTTGGGAAGGGAAGTGGGGAGGGTTGTGTTTGTGGCTTTGCAGTTTCAGACATGTTCTTTGGGGGTTTTATAAGCTACTTAGTGAAACTGAGCTGAAACAAAGAAGGAAAATACCTCTTAGTTTCCTCATATTAATATATTATTAAACAAACAAACCCATAACAATTGTCAGTTATTTTTAGTGTGTGGAAAATATATATTATTTTATTTTGTGGTTATCTTTTCTTGAAATTAAATTCATTTGTTGCCAGTGTTAGGCTGAAAGGAGATGGGGAAATCCCGGGTTTTTTAATCTTTATATCTAGCATGAGCTAAGCCTCTATTCTGTGCTTGTTAGGTGATTTCCATTTGAGCAGCTTGAACATAACAAAATTAAAGATTTAAAGTGAGCCTGTGGGGCAAACTGATGGACTATTCCCATTCTTCCAAGAGAAGCCACGTGGAGAGAGCCAGGGCTGGCTGCATGCAGAATTCTGTGTAGGTACATGGAGCTGTGACCTTACTGCAGGTTAAAATCCTGCACAAACTACAGGCTTGGGTACACTTTTCAGTTCACACGTTTGAGAAGAAACTCTGTCCCTCCTGCATCTTAGCTGTATCTGGTTTTGAAACATCCCTGTGATCTCCATGGGAATTCTTTTTCCTGTAGGATACACCCTTACTGCAGTGCTTCCAGACCAGTTGGGTGTTTTGAACCCAAAGAACACGTTATCTCTATCTCTGCCTGTCTCACTGATTTCTTTCCTTGCAGAGCTTTTCTTGCATGACGTAAATTTGCCTTTGCTTATTTATGTCTGGGGCAGAAACTTTTTATCTGTGGTTCATGAGCAGTGGGCTGATAAATAAGGTGATACTGTGTGATGTTATTACAGATTGTTCTAGGCTTTAGTTGATTCTAAGCTACTGCAGGAATTTTTTAATTGCTACTGACTTGAGCACTTTTTAAAACAAATTAAAAAACAAACCCCAACCCCACCACCGAAGCAAAACATTGCCCTTCTGTGTTTTTGTGTGCTGGAATCTTTGCCTTGGAGGTAATTAAAAATATAGCTGTTCTCTTTAATGGGAGTTCTACACAGCTGTATTTTTTACCAAGCATGTCTGTGTGCAGCTGGTTGAACAGAAACACAACAAACATGAGAAAAGGCTGGCGTTGTACTTAGGTTTTTTAATACGTGTGTGTTATATATTTATTTAGGAGCAGATCCTGCAGAGCAGCTTGAGTTATTCAGAGTAGCCTGAAGAGCTTTTTGAAGTGACCTTGGGAAGGGCAGGTGCAGTTCTGGGGCTCAGGTTTGGCTGGTCTGTCTCTGTCCTCTGGCCATGCAGATGTACAGACCGTGTTGTACTTGCCAAGGGAGGTGCAGTGGGGTAGGTTATTATTTGCTTGTGTGTTTTGATTCTTTTTATTTTATTTAGCGTTTTGTTTCTGTTTCTTAGACTACTGTAGCTTGACTCCATGCCCCTGTGTCTCCAACAAATAAAAAGATGGACTTGGATGTAGGTCAGAACTGTAATTCCTTACCATTGGGGGTGACTTGCTTTGAAACTAGCCCCAGCTATGATAACCTTGCAGTTTGTCCTTCTCAAATCATAACTGTGTACTGGGGACTTGACATCTCATGGCCAGAGATGAAAGTCTTTTATCATAATTTGAACACCCTGACTTCATTGAAAGACTAAACTCCAAAAAGCACACTCAGGGGAAGGGTGGTACAAAGTGCCTTGGCAGCCTTGGGTTGTACAGTTTACATAGTTTCTCAGTACTGTTTTAGGTGTTTGCTCCTGGTTTTGAAGGAGTCCTGTTTAGAAATAAATGGATTGTTTTTTTCAGCAGTTCATGGCAGTTTTATATTCCTTGTGTGTCTCCTTCCTCCACAGTCTGAGTACATGCAGCTCACAGCTGGGCAGCTCTGCCTGTTTGTGTTGCTATCCCTGCCATGGGGATGCAGAGTACCTTCACATTTCAGTTCTCCAGATACAGGTTCAGACCTATTTAGTTTTCCTTATGTAGTAATTCTGACCTCTGGATCAAGACATGCATATTTCTCTTGCCTTTGCTCACTGCCATTTTTTTAGGCAGCTACTGATGTACCTCCAGCTCTGGAGCTGACAGCTGTGGGGGCCCAGGCATAGAAGCCGTGGGTGCCTGACCTCCTCCCTGGGTGGAATGGCACAAACAGGTTAGACAGTGTTTGTCAGCAGTGCTTTTACCCAGGGCCGTGAGGCTGGGAATGTAAAGAAAAATGCAGGATCACCAACCTTTACCTTAAAGGCAGTCCATTGCCTCTGAGGGGCTTGGCTTGTAGCCTGGGAAATTTAAGCAAAACAAAAAAGCAACGATTGTGGTGATAGCAGAGAAGGTTATTGACCAGCAATATTTTGGTTGCTTGGCAGGACTGGGAGACAGTGTCTGCTGCTTTGCAGAAAACACAGAGCTCTGAAGTGCAGCCTCGGAAAACAACCAAAAAACCCAGCAAAATCCCCCAGCCAAGCAGTCCCACCACAGAAGCAACCTTTGTTCAGCTTGGGTGTTTGCAGGTGCTGTGTTACTCCTGCAGGGCTGACCTGCTGCAGGCTTGCTCCCGTGGATTCTGTGCAGGCTGAGGAGCCCAGGCTGGTGGCCAGGTCATGTTCAAAATATCTCCATGCTGGGCTGGCCTGCTGAAACAGAGACCAGTAAATACAAAACTAAATTATTATGTGTTGAGCCCTTGCTGATACTGCTGTTCATAAATAGGGAACCAAGTAACATGCACGTGGAAGTTGTCTCTGGGTTTCTTCTAACGTGCTGGAGTACTGAATGTACCCTATCAAGTTATTACATGCTGCTTTCTTTCCATTGCCATCTGTTATCTCTCTTCTGGTCCTTATCTTTAACTCTGCAAATCCTCTTAGAATTTTCTTGAAAATACTGAGAGGGGAAGCTGGCTCTTAGGTAATGCTTTTATTCATGGAGTATTTGTTTTTGTTTGCACCACCCTCTTTATTTCATCTTGATATCTTTTTATGTATTTTGATGTGCAAGACTAGTGATCTAACTTGTTGATTTCAGTAATATCATGTCATGTAATTTAAGAAGGAAGTGCTGGAAATCCCAAGTTCTGTAAGCTTGTCCCTCAAAGTAAAAAATAAATAGTATTAGATGCCTTTTCAATCTGACAAACACACAGTGTATGAGCAATTTATTTTCCATACTCACAGAAGCTTTTCCTTCCCCATCTCCAATTTTAGAAACCCTGAGAGTGAGCTCCTGCTACATGTAATACCTTATGTTTAGTGTTGTTGCAGGGATTTAGTTCACATTTGGAAGGTCAGTGTGAGTTCCCAAGGATTCTCTCTGTGTGTGATACTGATGTTCCTCAGTGTTTTAATATTCTCACAGCAAAGTCTTCTGATCTAATGAATAAGGGGGAATAAAAGGAAAATGGGCACTAAGATGCTAATGATGTTTATGGCATTTGGGGTGTGAAAGCAAGGAGAGTGTATATGAAGTGCTTTTGGTTATGTGCTTGGATTTTTTTTTAGGATAAGAAAACTACTATCTTGAAATGCTGCAAGTCCTTATGGCTGCAGAGCTGCCTTGGAGTATTGAGAAGTTTCAAAACAGGGTAACAGAAGGATTGTTCTGTTTGTGAGGGTGGGAAAGGCCTTTCCCGCCTTCTTTCAGTAACTCTGAATCCTTTGGTTTTCTCGCTCTCAAAATGAAGGCAGTCACAAGCGATAGCTGAATATGATACTGTTTGTTCCGTTTATATAAATTTTGCTTTGAGTTGAGTTCTGGCAGCTTTGCCGAGTGGGAAGCTGATATGTTTGGCCTCTGTAATGGCTGTGTGGGCTGTCATTAGGAGGTGTTTTGCAGAAGTTGCTGTATCTTACCTTTTCACTTCGTTATAAAGCTTCAACATGCAATCTGCCCTCTCCCAGCTGGCACTGAATTTGTGGGTCTGAAGTGGTTTTGAAATCCTAGGGTTGCCAGGCTTGCACAGAACTCGTGTTGCAGATTGGGTGGGAGCTGCTGCGCTGCCTTTCTGGTTTTGTACCCTGAATATTTTTACTAGCAAGGTACCTGCCTAGCTGTGTAATTACAGAATACTACCTTGCATTGCAAAGCAGGGTTTCCACATTCAGATGAGCCTAAGCACATGATCCCAACCTAGGATAATACTAGATCTTGTTGTTGGAAGGTGTTTTAGTAAAGCAAAATGGGACGGACTGGGAAAAAACCAATGAGGACCATGACAGAAAGATGAAGTACCCCAGGTCAAACAGCACTGCATAAGGGCTGTGCTTGATTGAGGATGGTGAGAAGCTCCTTGCTTTGTTAAGTAAACAGCTCATTCTACAAGATCACAGAAATAAATTATGCTAACAAATAAGCTTTTTGAAAGTCAAACTGAAAAATGAAGTTACAGAGGAAAATCACCTCTTTTTCTGGCAATTTGTGCATGTGACTTAAAGGCCAACTTTATGGAGACCTCAGTGCTGTTCATGTGGGTATGTAGGAAACTCTTGTCAGTGTTGTCAGACTGCACCACATATAAAGAAGGCAAATGTAGTTTCTACATCCTCCAGAAAAACAGATTTCCCTCTAAATTATCTCTAGGCATGGAGGAATTTTAACTTGCATAGCCATGAAATTCTCTTTAGAGTTTAGGCAAACATTCATTGTGGAGCCCTACAAAACATCAAGGCAGAAATGAGAGCAGCTAGCAGATAAGCATTGCAAATGCTCAGATACTTATCTGGATCTTTTTGGTTTAGAAATTGGGTTTGGGAATCTTGAGAGAGCCTGTTCTCACGATAAGGAGCCTTGTAAAGCCCAGGCTCCCACTAGTTAACAACAGCACAGGTTTAGCCTTTCATTTAAAGGACAGAATCCCAGTCTTGAACCAAGGTGGTGTAAGATGTGCCTCACATCTGAATATTACAGTTTGGCTCTCAGGATAAAAGTTTTTGGGAAGTATGAAATTTGATGTTAGAAACAAATGTTTCGTTAACTAAGTAACTGCTTTTCCTTAAGTTCTTACGTTCTTCATGCATCTTTTTCGAAGTATAATACATTCGTAAAAAAGGCAGTAGGACTGGGTATAAATGTCCTTTTCTGGTGATCCACACAAGGCCTGGCTCTCCCAAGCCCTCAGTACACCAAAATGTGGCTGTATCAGTGATTCACCATTCTCCCAAAATCATCCATGGTCTGAACTGAGGGATTTACTGAGCCCAGGCTGGAGACTGTCATGACAGAGGTTGGTTGAAGTAGGTTGTGGAATGAGCTTCTAAAGCAGTTTTGGACTAATTTGATTTATACTCAGGATTTTTACTCTCTGGTGTATACATGATGTTACTGTGTCTCTCAAATACATTTCTACATGCTCTAACTTCAGTCAGAATTCTGTGTTACCTGAGAAGAGGGAAACACAGAACCACTGTAACTCCAGACTAAGCTCTCACAGATACGTATTGTGGAAATGTTAGTTGATGGGTGGTGGCTTAAATCTCTCTGCAAATTATCACCAGTGAGTCTGGAGGTAAAAATAGGTACCTATGTGTAGAGAGGTGGGGCAAATACTTCTGACCAAAAAAAAAAAAAAAAAAAGGCGCTTCAATAATTTTATTCTTGATTACGTGCCCTGGTGAAGTTTGGTTGAGTCTCTGTTCATTTACTTGGTAAGTGCTGATGCCCTGAGGTGGACAGGCAGAGGTTGAAGGGGCTCCAAAATGCAGAGGAGACACTGCTGCCCTGCCAGGCTGGGGCTGGCAGAAGTGAAGTCACACAGCTCTGATCTGGGGCAGGGAGGAACATGTTCCTTCAGCCATCAGATGTTCTGGTGTGTTTCGTGGCTGTTGAGTGACTCAAAGAAATTCTCCTTTTGTAGAAAAGGAGAAAATCGTTCAAATGCACTCTCATGTCTCAAAGCACATTTTTAAAAGCCTGACCAGGTAAGGTCAGTGATCGAGTTATTTTGCTCCATTAGCTTTTCCCCATTTTCTGTGTGGTTTTTTATGCCTTTGCCTATGGAAAAACAGGCAGTGTCTCCATCTGTAGATGCACCTTGGAAAGTTTTTTGACTATATATTTTCCTTCTATATTCTGGTGGGGTTTTTTTCTGCCAGTTTTGCAGCAGGTGTTTTGCATAAATTTGTCATAAATTTGGTTTAAATGCTGTGGCCAGCACCTGTCCCTTGTTTTCTGTGCACCTGACGTGGTGGGTGTTTTGAAGTGCTGCTCAGATCATTTTACCTGCACTGATGCATTTATTGACGTCTTTTTGCTGCACTTCAAAACCCAAACAAAACAACCAGATTTATTGCAAACTTGGCACAACTACCCGTGCTCTTGCAACTGGCCAAGTGTCCTCTGCTTGTTTCTGTTGTAAAGAAGAGTCTATTTGGTCTCACAGCTGACTTCATGCTATTACAGTTGGTTTACACAGAATAATATACTAGGTTATATATAAACACTATATTACAGTAAACATTTGGCTTTGGGGAGATGACAGTGCTGAGGTGGTACAAGCACAGGCTGCTCTACTAAGGAGAATTAATGCATATTTTGGGCAGGCAGGGTTGGGCACTCCTGTTATTCTGGCTTTTCCCAGCCTGAGTACTTCCTCATGCAGGTGATAAAAATACATATATATATAAATTTTTTTTGAGTGTGCTTATCTCAGAGGTGGGGCAGGCAGGTTGAATCATCTGTTTGGAAGAAATGTTTTGCTCAGAGCCCGGGACGGGCAAAGCTGTCACTGCTTTGGGTTCCGAGCTGGCACATGAAAGGGGAGCAATGCCTGCCTGGGGAGCACTGGGGCTCCTTTGATGTTGCCAGGGCAGGTGGTTTTCCAGTTCTGAACGCGAAGGAGGAAGGTGAACCAGTCCGGGAATTACACTGCTCAGCTTTCCCAGTTCTAATAAGGTGTTTCAAAACACCTTATAGGCAGGAAAAGTCATTTGATTGTTTTCTTTTAATATCCCCAGCTTAGCTCTGCCCTCAGACAGCTTGACCTGAGACTCAGTGTGAGGCTGGGCTCCTTTGGGGGCACTCGATGGGGTCAGGGGAGCAGCGAGACCAGTGGGTGCAGCCCGTGGGTGTCACTGTGGTCACCCGTGGGTGTCACTGTGGTCACCCGTGGGTGTCACCGGCACCCCCAAATCGCTGCCGCAGTGTCCCCTCCTGGGGAAAAATGAGGTGTTGCTCCGTGTGAGGTCTGTGGCAGGGCCAGAGGGGCTTCAGACCTTGTGTTTGTTTGCCTTTGCTGCCCGGTGTGTGTGTGTGTGTGTGTGCGGCAGGAGCCTCCGCTGGCCGCCGCTGCCCGGCCCCAGCACGGGAAGGGAAGGAGTAGGAAGGGAGTAGGAAGGGACAAGGCTGTGGAGCAGGAGCGAGAGGCCCCAAGCTCTGAAAGCCGGCCTTTGTGTCCCCCTCCCCCCGGGCCCTGCCTGGGGCAAAACATTACACAATCCAGCTATTGTCTGCTTGGAAAAGTCTACGGCATCCTATTGCAATTATTTATGAAAGGAAATATTTGATGTTTTTGTGGAAGGTGGGTGGGGGAAGCTGAGTTTACCTCTCTTCTTGTTTGGAGCTTAGTATTTCTTGCTTTTGTTCTTCCTGTCCAGTTGTTCCAAATTTTTTTGTGAGCAGCAGAGAGTGCCCATGCCTGCAGTCTGTGCTGCAGGGAACAGTCCTGCTGTGAAAACAGCCTCCCCCCACCTCCAATTCTACAGAATTTCATTCAGTGTTATAAATAAAAGATAACCCACAAGCTCCTTCTTGGGATTTGGTTCATGTCCTTCACGTTTTGTCTAGTATGTTTTTTATATGTGGTAGCATTTAGAGGTGTTAGATTTTCCTTAGTTTTCCCTGGAAGTGTAGGCAGAGTGACAGAAGGAAGGAACTAGGGAGGATCCAGAAGCTGATCCTGATGGAGAGACTCAAAATAAATGGCATCACTTGAACCCGTTTTTCTCAGCTTGAGCCCTCTCTGCAGGTGACACAGAAACCATTGGAAATGTAGTTTCTTGCTAATAAATATGAGCCTTTCCACATTTGCAAAAGAGAACTAAACTAGAAAATACTAAAAGCAATGAATAAATACCCAACAGGTGTAATACTTCACACTTTGTGCCAGTACTGTGCAAAATAAATCTCAGAACCATTTTCTTAAAGGGCAGGTTTGTCCCACATTCGTTTAAATTGAGCTTGAGGAACTCTGTTTTAGGTGACCAGTGGTTGTTGTAACATGAAATCCAAAACTGATGCTTGTCAGTCTTATTTCATCAACTGGGAGCTTGCTTTCTTTTCATGTTTGGGGAGATACTTCACTGGATTTGGGAACTTCCATGCTTGCTGGCTTTGATTCATCTATAGAAACTGTCTCATGATGCCTTGTCTTGCATGTTCTTGCCACTGGCTTGTCATGGAAGAATCTCATGCAGTGGTGACTCCTGCAGTCCTCCTCTTTGGATCATTTTTGGGCTGATACTTCAGGTTGGTTGGTTGAAGGAATGTTAGGAAGGCTCATTGAGGTGTGTGGTGGTTAGGGGGAAAAGTCTGGAAACTTTCACAGTCTCATAGCAAAAATCAGAGTGAGGAGAACTCAACTTCATAATTCTTTGAAAAGACATCAGACCAGCCAGTAAACATTTTCCTCTTGCCAAAGGAGGTAAAGAAGTGCCATTTCCCTGGAAACTAGGACGGTTCCCCAGGGCCATCCCTGCTCCAAGGTGTGCTCAGGGGCAGTGTTGGGTGCTCCTGCTGAGTTGTCTGGAGGAAGAATGTGTGTTCTTGTGAGTGACGAGAATGCACTGCTTTGTGCAGAACGGATTGCTTGGAGTTCTGGAAAGTGTGTGATAAATGAAGAGGTTGTTCCATGTTGTGCTTACTGCAGCCTGTTTTGCTGAAGTCAGGGAAAGCTTTCTGAGCCAGAGGGGCTCAGTGTGGTGCTCCAAGCATGACCTGCTCCCTTGTGATGGTAGCAGAGAGCAGATCTGTCTTCCAGCAGCTCTCTGTGCCTGCTGCAGAGCAGACTGAGCTGTACCTGCGTTGTCCCTGATCCATGGGGACTTCACCCTGTTAACCCAGATCTACACGTGTTGAGGAGAACAAATTCTGCATTTTCAAGTCTTTTCTCACATGGCAGGAAGAAAACTTCGATCACTGACATCATGGTTGGTGGAAAATACCTCTGTGAAATCCCTTATTCGAAACCACACATGGTAAACAAAAGAAAATCTCACTCTGTATTTCCTTAATTTCACCAGTGGTTTTCCCCCATCCTGTTGCTGTCTAGGAGCGGAAGCCAGAAGAGTTTTATAGCATTTTTATTTCATTTGCACATAAAAGCATTCAGTTTCCCCGGGTCTAAAGAGGGCTGAATTATTGTCCTGGTAAAACATGCCAAGGTAGGAATGTCATGAATGAGTGTTTTAAGGTTGCTGTGGGGGGGATGGGGGATGCACCACCCCAAGGAAGCAGTATATATTAAATTTAAATTAAGATGCAATCTTAAAAGTATTTCTGGAGTTTGGGGGATACTTTTTAAAATAAAACCAAACACAATGATTTAGTGTCCTGAAATAGTGAAGTTCTCTTAATATAGGAGAAATAGTGGCATCATAAAGTGTAAAATTGATGTAGAGTAGTGATGCTGTACGTGAATGAAGGTACAGCTTGAAGTTATGTTGGCTTGAATTTATACAGTGGTTTGTGGTAGTGCCTGTCATGCACAAGAAGCTTTTCTTGGTAGGCTGTGTTGGGACAGCAGTGCAGCCTGTGTGAGCTACGCTCCTGCATGGCAAGGTGCCTGTCCATATCCCTGGGAATGGGTCAGAAGCTCGGGATTTGTAGGACTGCTGTCCTTCAGGGCTGTGTTCTTTCCGTGGGATGGTGTTGGGTGGGTTGTGGGATACACACTTCAAATGCACGCTGCTGGGAGTGAGCAGGAAATGCATTTTGTAGATGAACTAGTTTTGAGAGCGTGATTGTGTTTATTTAATTGATTTTGTGTAAATTGCTCATAACATGTTTTTAAGATGCAGGCTCTGCAGGTACTTTTGGATCCATGAGCAGGCAGGCGGGTGCAGCACACTGTGCCTGAGAGCAGTCACTCAAGCTCAGCATTAACTTAGGTGTTTTTGTACTTGCTGGAAACTGATCTTTTGCCTGATTGATCTGTGTTTGTGTGCACATGAATAATTCACAGATATATGCGTTTGGATATACACACACATCCTGGTGTGCGTTGAACAGAAAACATTCTGGGTAGTAGGTACCCAGAGGCAGAGCAGCCCTTTCTTCATTTTATTTTCCCAAAGCATTGTTGTAGACCAGATATATTTTCCTACTCTTGTATGTGCTATAAAATAATATTTTTCAAGATGGGGAAAATATCAAGTTACTTCTATTCTGTGCTTTTACAAAAATCACTTGAGAAATTAACATTCTTGTTGTATCAGGTTACAGGCGTCCGAGTTCAGGAGGGGCAAGCGTGTAAGGGGGAAGCAGGATGTGAGCTTGGAACAAAGGCAGCCTCGTGTTGTGGAGGGGTAAACAGGGATATATATGATAGTGCTTTGTGCTGGATCCCTTATGGGTGTTAATAAAAGAATGGATACTGTTGGTGAGCAGTCTTTGCACTGTTTCCATACACGCTGTTATATCCGTGTGCAATTCCGCCCGTGTGCATGGGTGTTGTTAACTCCGCCGTTGCGTTGCGTGTGGTTTCCATTTGCCAGTCTTCAGGTCTTTTTCTGCAACAAATTTTTAAAGGATTTTGCTTGAACTCTTGCTGTAAGCCCGTGACCCCTGCTTGGCCTCCCAGCACCGTGGCAGAACGAGCAGAGAGGCCTGTTCTCCTCTGGCTGTTCCGAGGTGGGGACGGCGGCTGGGGCACGCTGCCGCTCGGCTCCGGGGAGCTGTGTGAGGTCCGGAGGTCCCTGAAAGGGGGAAGCTGAAATGCAAACATGAGGCTGAAAAATAAAATGATGTCACTGGCAGCCAATCCAGAGGGCTGATGTCACACGCCTGGCAGCACCAGCAGCCCCTTCTCGCCACTTGTCCCTTCCTCACCACCGGGAGCTGCTGAGGAGCAAACCTTCTGAAGTTCATTATTTCAGAGTTAAGTGCACATAAAACACAATTTATCACTT
Organism: Hylia prasina; assembly: GCA_013397195.1. Classification (NCBI taxonomy): domain Eukaryota; kingdom Metazoa; phylum Chordata; class Aves; order Passeriformes; family Sylviidae; genus Hylia; species Hylia prasina. Next base: position 879,639 of record VYXD01016583.1, on the reverse strand, counting down.
CTGCAGTTCAGGTTCAGGAGAACCCGAAGTTTCCCAGGATTGTAGAGCTGGGTGGAAGCTCTTGCAGCTCTTCCATGGAGCACATGACAAGTGGGCAAAGCAATTTTCTTTGGATTTTTTTTCTTTGCAGCAGTTGCTGTTCTGCCCTGTGTGTGCTGGGTAGGATGCATGTGTATGCTACTTTTGATATGTATTCTACACCATTCTTATTTCCGTATTTATTTTGTTTTATACATTTAAGTCTTATTTTATATTAGCAAATCCCACAGATAAGCTCGAAATTACTCATGTTTCTGTCTCCTCCTATCCACTTAGCAGAGGCTGTGTTGAGCATCTTGGTGGTTCAAGCTCTTGGAGGCTGTAAGAGCTGTTTATTATTTCTGAGTGAAATTTAATAGGTTTTCAAACCAGAGAGCTGAGGCACCCTTTCTGGTACTCAAAACAATGACTGTATCTACAGTTTGAGGTAGATTTAAAAGAAAGAAATGATTTTACTGTGAGATCATTGTTGATGCCAGGAAAGAAAGATAGGAGCAAATAGATCTAGAACAAAAGTCTAGTTTTTGAGGGTAGTCAAGGTCCTCTGTTAAAATTTGTCATACTTCCTTCTTTTATTTTTTATGTTTTTCTCTAGAAGCGGAGTGGTGAGGAGGAGGATGGAAGGAGGAAGGAAGGCTGTAAGTTTTGTTCCACAGACTTCATCTGCATTTGGGATAAGGAGAAGTAGTGTCAGAGGACTCTAATGGTTTTAGCTTTTCAGGGATAGATAATCTTTTCCAGTCCAGGTACTGGAATTTCTTTCCCGTTGTAGTGTACACTGGATTTCCCATGACATGTACAAGAGGTGTTTGATCAGCTTCAAGGACAGCCATGTGACCCAGTCTGGGATGCCAGAAACCATTGCTGGAATGAGAGCCAAGCACGAGGCTTGGGCAAGCTGGTGCTCAGTGTGTTTGGGATCCCTTCTGTGGGCCATGAGAAGATAGGAGGAGGTGTGTTGTCCTTATAAACTGAGAAATGGTCAGATTAAAGCAGGTGATTCCTCCTGACCTGGGGCTCCTGCGTTGGAGCTGCTGCAGGCATGGAGTAAAGCAGAAGAGCAGCCTGAGTGTCCTGTACAATGTTCAGATCATAACCCAAATTAAAGGGTTTTGTTTTCATAGTGCGTTATAAAAGTGATTTAGTGTTTTGTAATTGTTTTCTTGGAGGAAAAAAAAGAAATTTATGTGAGCTTCAGTTAAAGATGTAGCTACTGTAATTCATCTCTGAAAGAGCTGGAATACTTTTTAAATGCATGCAGCAGTCTAAGATAGCTGTATTATTGAGCAACCACACTGGAGCTATAAATCAAAAGGCATCTCTGAATTTATTTTCTTCATTGCCAGGTGTATGGAGAGCTGTTCCACTAGGCCAACAGGAGAAAAGATTTAAGATTTTAGTCCTTCTCATAGTTTTATTCTTTTCCTGTAAAGAATCCCACTGTAATGACAAGCATTGACATAAAAATAAGGTGCTCTAGAAAAATAATTAAAATAATGATGCATTGAAGTTCATGTTGGGTGGTTTAGCAGCATTGATGCTGAGCTTAGGAAGGTGTTTACCATATTTTACAGCTATCAGTGTGTTCCAAAACAGCAAAAGAGACTAAAATATTCCAGCTGATGGATGCCTCTTGGTGTGGATTCTTGTATGTGCATAGAGATACAGAGTGTGGATTCCATGAAAATGGAATGAGCCAAGGGCTCATGTGAGGAGTTTCACATGAGATCAGCAGAGGAAGATGCTCCGAGAGAAGCCATCACCATTGTGCTTTTCACACGTTTCTTGTGCTCCTGGCAAACTTGGATTGGTGCTTCAGGGCTTCTATAATGAGGGAAGTGAAGCCCAAACAGGTCCTTGTCCCCTTGAAACAGGGAGGTTACAGCTTTCTGTACTGGACAGCCACTCCATGTTATAGGGCATTGTTGAGAACCAGCAAGTAATTCTTTTTTTCAATCTCAATTTATAGGGACATCTTTCATACGTGGTTTCCTAGAGGAGCATTTGTTGGCTGAAAGCAAAACCAGTAAAACTTAAGTGCTTCCATTAATAGCCTGTTTAATTCTGGAAAAGTCTTACATAGCTGAGTTGAAAACTGATGACTAGACATAAGGATCTTTTTCCTACCTGCAGCTAGCACTCTCATTATTTCCTGATGCATTAAAATGGTAAATTTTGTATTGTAACAAAAACTGAAGATGTTTGTGGGGCTGAGCTTGCCACCAGAATGACCATAGAATAGGTTATTTGGTAAAGTGTGATATGAAAAGGCAGCAGCCTGTGTGGCCCAAGCACAATCATTAAATGTAGGTATATCCTTGTTCCTTCTGCAGTTGTAAACAGGGCACAGTTGGGATTGTTTATTGTAAGAGAAATAATAACCTGACATAGGAGCTTGCTTATCTCTGAAGCAAACCTGCTGGAATGGTAACTTGTACCAAACTCTTGAGGTCCTTTAATACAGTTTTACGTATTAAAGGTAATATGATTTGTGAGCTGTGTGAATTGTGAAGGGTGTCAGCAGTGCTCTGTGTCTGCATTGAGTTCNGAGAAATAATAACCTGACATAGGAATTGGGAAGGGCGTCAGCCGTGCTCTGAGTCTGCATTGAGTTGTAGACTGGCCTTTTGGGTCCCATGTCAGGAATTTCTGAACTATTGCTGATGTGTTTGACTTGTGCTGACTTGCTTGATGGCCTGGTTCTCTTCCAGTAGTTCAGTGTGGTGATTTGTGAAGATTTCCCACTGTAGCACCAGGGCTGGGGGATGTGGTGATAACTCAGCTGGTGGTGGAGATGACTCCAGCTTTGTCAGATGGCTTGGACATTCTTCCCTCTCCACCCTCTGCACTTCCCCTTGAGCAGCCCCTTCTTTGCCAGGAGAATGCTTTGATAGAAGAACTGAGGTAGTGGTGAGATTTGTTCTCCTCTTAAAACCCGGACTGGCATTTAAGAGCTGAATTAAGGAGCTGGGGGTCAAACTGTAGGCGGTTGGTTAGAAAATGTTGGCTGGCACTACTGGAGGAGTTGAAATCATACAGCTTCCCTTTCCATCAGGGCCTTCTGTTGCATGGACTTTAATTTTATATGTCAGTTATTTGACCAAAGCTGCATTCTGAGGTTGGACTCACTTTGAGTAAGCTGATACGAAGTTTAAATTGATAGACAGAGTTACCCAGAGGGCTTGGATCTGTTTGTGCTCTTTGTTCTTTCCTTCCTCTTTCCCACTTTGTTGTTGGTGGCTGAAGTGACATCCCTGGAGACGTCTCCATGGAGCTGCCCCACCCAAGCTCTCTGTGTCTTACCTGAGTGCTGCAGGGCCTCCTTGGATTCAAAACAGTTGGAAAGAGCAGTGAGCAGGGCTCTGGTGTTGCGTTTTGGGATTCTTGCCTGTAGGGGGACGATGGCTGCTTTAATTCAGTTTGTGTCTCTAGGAAGTAGACTGAAGAATGAGTGTTTTTGTCCCAAGAGAGCATCGTCCTAGTGACTCCAGGCTGTTTTGGAACATTTTGTGGCATTTAAACCTTATAACATGTACCAATTATAATCCAAAAAGAAGGGTGGCTGTATTTGCATTAGTCTATTGGAAATTTTTTTCCTGGATATGATCAAGCTGGAGACCAAAACCATTTCAAATGGATAAGAAATGACATCAGGACATTTGTGATCTGAGCGCAGTGAAGCTCAGTGTTGATACTCTGTTTGCACCACCCTTTTTGGTGGAAAAATAGGTGTTTTAATACGAGCTTTTGGTAATTTTGCACTGTTGGGGCTTTTAGCCATTTCATTTCTGACTGCATCTTCGGGGGAAAACAGTCACAGCTGATACCCTTCTACATCCAAATGAATCATCAAAGTACTAAGACTAAAAAATACTGTAGAAAACCATTTAACTAGAACAAAAGTTTATGGAAGCAGCTTTTTAATGAACTAAAAAAGCAAATGAGTGATCTGTAATAAGAATTTCCTAGTGCTTTTATACATGGGCCTTCGTCAACACGATCTGCCCTGGAATGATAGATTCTCACTCTGGGATGTGAATTCTGGGTATTTTTTGGCACTGAAGCCTGTTGAGTGTGGAGTAAAACATGCTTTTATAAACTCAAGTGGGAGTGTAGAATCTTGTGGCCAGTTTTGGATTGGAGAGATTCTTGTTTTGCAGAACTGTCCTGTTGTACGGTTTTTAGTAGCAGTACACAGGATGCAGTGGGGCATCAAGAGACTTTCTTGAATTAAAGGGATAAATTGTACAATCTTACTTCCATGTAGAGGTACTCACAGTGTACAAGTCCACCTTATTTATGCAAATCTAGCATGAAAATTTGAAATTCATGGTCACATGATGCAGGAGTGTTTTTCTATTTGGAAGTAATAAGTTCAAATTTCTCTGAAATGTCACATGTTATGCCTTAGCTTAGACAGAATCTTTTAGATCAAGTTGTGAACTGTTGAGGAAAATGAGTTATTAATGGGAACACAAAAAGGTAACACCAGTGTAATGAGCAGTGGAGGTGAAATGTCTCTCTGGAGAGAAAGGCAGCATCTCAAGGTAGAAAAACATTTTTTTAAAGAAGGCACTATTTCAAAGGCTGAGGGTTTTTGAAAACAATTTGGTGCCAAAAGGCTTAACCTGTTTTTCATAAACACGGTTGCTGGTTGGAGCCAAAACAAACAATTAAGGTCCTTAAATGAACCGAAGTGAGGAATCATAGCTGCCCCAGCAGACTGCTAAAAATTGTAAGTGTGGCTACATGTGAGTCAGGGAGGACAGTCAGGAGCAGGGACCTGGAGATGGGCTGGGTTTCCTGGTCACTTCTGCCTTGGTGCTGCTTTTCTTGGAGATGTGCAGGAAAGATGTGCGTGAGGAATGGAGCTGGTCGTGCCCTAGCCTAGAAACTGAGGTGCTGTAACTTGACAGAAGAGCAAGGCCAGTATAGATTGTGAGGCGTGTGAGCCAAAGGTATTCCTGTGCTGAGTATTTTTATTCATCCTCTTTGCTCTCTCTCCTTTTTGCCTCCTGCTGAAGGTTTCATTTATGCAGCACCTGTGTCACAGCTCAGCCTCTGCCTGGCTGGGCTGACACCCACTGAGCTTTGTTGGAAAATGTCCCCACTTCCCATGGCCTTTGGAGCTGAGCAGCTCTCTGGTGGGGGATGGATGCCCCTGAGCTGCTGAGGGAACTGGGAGCATCAGGACAGGCAGGAGGAGCTGGACGTGCCCTCACTGAGCACACAGTGGCTGCAAGATGCAATCACAACGTGTTATTTTAGCAGTTTTAAAAGCAACCCTCCCATACCACCTTCCAGAATATTATTATGATGACAGATTTTGTGGAATGGGCGTAGAGCATTGGGAAGGCTCTGGCACCCGTGGGGATCTTGGGCAAGGCTGCCTAGGCTTGTGCTTTGATTTTCTTTTTTAAACTGCCTTTATAAAGATCTACAAGAAAAATCCAAGATCCAAGTGGTGTTCTACTTGACTGTAGAATTGCAAATTCCGGTTGAGAGATACACTGCATGGTTTTCAAATGGCCTCAGCTGTCAAAAAAACCCTGGAATTTCTGGAGCAATACCATTGTTAACCATCATAGCAATTGAATTTAATCTGTTTTTTGTACATTCCTGCTTGGGAATTAGTTCCAATCTGTTCAGAAAGCAGAGGGCTGAATTACAAGCAAGATCACTTTCTCATGGACAAATATTCTTACTTTGAGAGGCATTGTGTGGTGGCAGCATTTCACTTCACCTGTGTGTTCCTTCCCTGGCAGGTTAGAGAAGATGGCAGGGAGAGTTAAGCTCTAGAAAGCTGTAAGAATGCACTTTTCTCATATGTTCCTTTATAATCACAAGTGTGGAAAGGACAGGCAGAGGTGAGGATTATTCACAACCATAAAATGAAATGGAGTTTGAAGTTAATTTTAAATTTATCTACATAAACAAACCACGGGTGGTACATGGTTGTTCCTCCTTTTTAACTGTGTCTGTGACAGAAGTGTCAAACGTTGCATTATTTAGTAGCTGTTGTAGATATTGGACTTGTGCATGACATCCTGACCTCATGAATGCCTTCATGGAGAAAGAAGAATAGCTGGTGTGTGTCATTTTTCAATCCTCCAGCTCCACAGCCATACCCTGGTTTTCTGAGGGGCTGTGGGGCAGCCTTTGGCAGTCTGGAGGTTTTTGCCAAGTGAACTTTGCAGGAAGTACTCAGAGATCAGCTGGATGTGTGCTCAGTTCACTATAAACAAAATATTTGTCCTTAAGCATGAACCAAAAAGGAAATGAAGCAAAGAGATGTTAGTAATCCTCCTTAAGGACTGTAAGTAACGATGTCAGTGTTAATTCTTTTAAAAAAATCATCTCTGCCTGTTCAAATGCTTTTCTGGTGAATGCAGAGTTTTTTCAAAGGCAATGGAATTCCTGTCTCCTACAGAGATACTTGCTGGTTGTTGGAATGGTATGGCTCTTGCATTTTTAACATTTCCTCAAATTGAGGAGCTAAATCACAGCTTCAGGACCTACATATCACTGGAGAAATTGCTTGAAGAGAGTGGGTAGAGGACTCTGGGATGGTGGAACAGGGACAATCTTATACAGGATTTGAGCAGGGCTGCCCAAGAGCTGCACACTGCCAGTGCCTGGCTCCTGCTGAGCAAGACTAAGGAATTCTGGCCTGATCCATAGGTGGGTCCTAGAGATTCCCTTAGCTGGAGGTGGGCATGGTCCTGGTGAGCTGCCAGTTTGTGTTAAAACTCAAACCTTGAATTTTGTCATTGGAAAGAGCCTGTGGCCTTGGACTGGGACTTCAGCTAATGTGGGAACTCCACTGACACACTTGTAGTGTTGGGTTTTTCTGTGTGTACATTCTTACCAAACATCAACAAGACTTTTATTGTTGAAACCAATAAGAACTCAGATCTGCTCTTGTGAATGTTCCCTGTTGCAACAGCCAAGTGATAGAACCATTTTTTATAGTTTCAGTGAGGAGAAGTCAGATGTCAGAACTGTGGAGAGCAGTGATTTAGTAAAGTACTTATAACTGAAGGAGAATAAACCTTGATTAGGGGAGATAAATCTCAAATACTTAAAGGCACTTGGACAGAGCTTTTAACTAGCTGTTGCATGAGTAAATACTGTGCAGAAGCTGAAATTAATATCAATGTGAATTACATGTTGGGCAGCTTCTGCAGTGCAACATCACAAAATATCCTGTTTCTTCTCTTGTCACCCCAAACCAACAGATGTTGCCCTGCTTGTAGGGGTAGAGCCTGAGGAACAGAGGGATATTTGGCAGAGCACAAACAAATTCTTTAAATACTTGGGAAGTTTTTTTGGAAAGCAGCTTTGAATCTTTGTTATCGTTTTGTTGTCGAAATAAATGTTAGGCTCCTTAGCAGGCAGAAACAAATCATGAACCTAATGCTGGACTTTGTGCAGCCATGGCTGTAGTAGGTGGGGGTTCTTTTCCCTCTCCAAAGGAAGGGCTTCTCTCTTTGTTTTTGGCTTTTGGCACACGTTACCAAAATATTTGCAGTGCAGTAACATGTATTTTTTCATCTGGAAAAGCGGGAAATAAAACATATTTGTTCCTATGTGTAAATACTCTTTCCCCACAAAAAACAATGTTTGCTTTGTAAATCCAGCCTGCATCTCCCCTCCGAGTGTGAATTCCTGTGAGCTCTGTTTCAGAGACCAGGCACGTGCACTTCCAGGTTATCACTGAAATAAAGGGGGCTCACAGCTCTCCCCTTCACGTTTGTAGGAATAGGTGAGACTTCTTAAAGGAAGGACCCTTTAAAGTGGTGGTTAAAGTGACCTTCTTAGGAAATGCCATTCGTGCCAGAGCACATAACCTTCCTCCCCATCTCTTCCCCTGCATAGGAGGGGTTGTGGGATACAAAGCAGCCTGGGAAAGGGAATGCACATTCTTCTGTACAAAGGAAGCTCAGAACTTCATGGTATATACATAGGTCTCTCTGTCTTCCCCCTTAAAAATGTTTTTCTTTACCCTGTAATCAGAGAAATTTTTCCTTATTAATTTTCCTTTGGGTGGAGAGAAAAGGGAAGGATCTATTGTTGGGCTGGAAGTTGCTGCCGGGGGCGACAATTGGGCCATTGTTGGGCTGTAATTCTAGTCCGGGGGCTCCGAGGGGAGGTGGAAAGGAGGAAGAGGAATATGAACAAACCCGAGTATTAACTCTGTAATGAACTCCTGTTGTTTACCTGAGCCAGGATAGCCAGAGGTTTGGGTTTGTTTTTCCTGAAGGCTGATGAAACACAGTGTTATTACCACTGGTGATGCTGCTCTCCTGTGAGCATCTGGGAGAAGAAGGAGGGAACTTCTTTTCCCTCCAGCTGAGGACGTGTAGTTATTTTTCTAAAGCCCAAATCAAAACTGTTAGTTGAAGGCAGAAACAGGCCTCAGGAAATGCTGTTTCTTCTGGCAGCAAGAGACAAAGATCCTTGTTCTTTAGACCAGCCTTTGTATAGTTCAGAACAATAATAATTTTTTTAAAATGTCTGATAAAGAACAAGTACTTATTATCATAATGTGTTAACAGAGCTATAATTAAGATTGTTCTTGTCACTTTTTTTAATATTCCATCTTCCTTTGGGAGTTCTTAATTGTTCAAAAAATTAGTGTGTATTTACATTTGTCAAAAAGGGGTTTGGGGACCAAATGTTTTAGAGCAGCATTGTTTGGTTTTCTGGGCTCTTACCATGAATACAAGAGAGAGACACAAGAAAGGAATGAAAAGATCCTGAGGATTAACTCAGGTGTTGCTCAGGCTCCATTGAGAAGAGGAAGCAGCCACTTCACCCCTGGCTTCTTAAAGACTTTCTGCCTTCCTGCTGTTTGTGATCTCCCCAGATATCCTGGGAGGTATTGGGCATCACTCCCCCCACTCCCCCCATCCCTCCCAAGGTCATGCTGTCAAGGCATTTACCCCACCAAACTGGAATATGTGCTTCTGTTTTGAAAGGGAGAGATTCCTTTTGAGGTTAGGTAACCTCTTTTATTATTTTGATTGCAGCTAGAAGTGTTCATCCTTGGTTTTTTTTTATTTTATTCCACTGTGTTGACCTCGAGTGCTGCCTGCTTCTAAATGCTGGTGCTCCCCTGGACTTTGATCCCGTGATGGAGAAGTCTCGTGTGCTCCAATGAAGACTCGAATATTCGGTTTTCATTAAAACTGTGATTTCATCCTCGGTGAGATACAGGATTTTAATGCTGTTCTCACCTGTGGCCCTGCCAGCTGACAGTGCTGGGCAGGGAGGGACCTTGGAGGTACCTGAGCTTTGTTCACCTTCAGCTTTGACAGCTGGCTGCCTGCCAAAAGTAGGGAAGGTTGTCATTAATGCTCTTAATTTTTATGAGCGTTTGAGATTTAAAATGTTTACTCCATGTTGTCGGTTGTAGAGCCTTTCTATTTAAAATAAGTAATCTTGTTTTAAATTAGTGCTTCCTGGAGGAAGCTATCTGGCTATTGTAAAGTGCTCTGTCAACAGAGCTGCATCCTCATACCAGCAGAAGAGGAAGGATCTTGTGTTGATACACAGAGCTTGGGAGAGCTGACACAGAAAAAATTCCCATGGACAGGGCTTTCTGCTTCCTACTTTTTTTTTGCACAGATGGGTCTCTTTGTTTTTGATTAAACATTAATCAAAAATCAATTTATGACTCCATGTAAGTGGTATTAGATAAGTCTCCGTTTATCCACGGTAAATAAAAACATTGTTCAGACATGAACAAACAACAGTCCTGGTTTGGTTTGAGTTTCAAAGTAGATGAGGATAGAAAATTGTAATTAAAATTGCAGATTTCATAATTGAATGTGTTCTTTTTTAATGAGAACATTTAGTTTAACTGTAGCAGGATAAGAAAACATAATTGAACTAAACATCTGAATGTTTTGCAAAAGAACGTGAAAATAGGATTTGAGAGATCTTTCAGTAGAAAAAAGTAATCTTATGGGTAAAGAGGAGATTTCTGAGGAAGCGAGGTGTAACCTTGAGGATACTGGACAGTTTGGGCAACCCACAAGATTTTGGGGACTGAATACTCTGATTTCCTTCAAAAGCAGAATTAATTTCTGTACATTACCAGTATCTCTGTGTAATAGAAGGAATGTGGAGGAGCAGTCCAGTTATTTGTAGGAATTAAATGTGGGTTTAAGCATTTTATTTGCAATTACTCCGACAGTAACTGGTTTTTAATTCTGTTTTTTTCTTCAGGCTGAAGTACTGAACACAAGTCTTTGTTTTCATGCATGTGTGAATAGTTCTGGGTCTTTGTCATGCTGGTTTGTGCCTTTTCTAGTTTTCTTCCATCCTTTTTGAGCTGTAGGGCTCCAAGTTGCAGTCTGTATTTGAGATGTGAGCAACCTGCATTTTACAGTGTTGGAATGATTTTTTTTTTTTTAAAGTATTTCAACAAAGTACCTGCAATTCAAAGTCCTCCCTGGGGTGGGTTTTGGTGAGGTCACCCCCCTGGATCCCAAAGGAGGGATGCAACTGTGGGAAGGATGAGGAGAGGTGTTCTGGGGGCCCTTGGCTCTGCAGCTTCCTGTTATGCGACAGAAAATGCTGGATGGAGCATTTGTTGTGCATGAATGATGTAGTAGTTGGAAAAACTTCTTGGCCAGCTTTAACATGTTCTGTTTGTTAGTTTTGTTTGCACCCAGAGTGCAGGGAAGAGGACTGAATTAAGCTTCAGCATCCTCTCAGTTATTGGGCCAAATGCCACTACTTTTGCTGCCAATGCAGCCTACAGAAGATGTGTAGGCATGGAGAGTGTGGGAGTTTCAGAATACACAGCATCTTTTAATTGACACGGGATTTGTAAAGTGCAGCTTGTATAACTGGTGATACCTAATCTCCCTTGTCCCTTCCAAGAGGCACGTTGATGATCCATATGCTTGATGGAGGTGTTGCTTTGTCTATGGGAGATAAGAACTGCATACATGATCAGAGATGTCTTGCCTCTGATTTGCCTCCAGGCATGCAAATCTAAGCCATAAAGTCTGAATATTCTCTTGCCTAAATGGCGGTTTTATTTTTTAAGTTTAAAATAAAAAAGTTTTCCTCTTGCCAAGGGAGACTTTCTCCCCCTTTGAAAGGGGAAAAAGGAGTGTGGGGATGAGGGAGGGAGCTGCACTGTTCGGTGTGGGGTGCATTATGAAAGGCTACACCACAAAGTCAGGTGCTGGGTGTTGCTGGCAACCAGGAGGATGCAGGAAACACTGCTTTGCAGGTATTTTGTTACTTGCTGCAGTGTCACTCCTCCCGAGTGACTTGGCATGCCTAACCTTGCCTGATGCCCAGGAATTGTCATCCTGCTTTCCCAGGGTTCCTTGTGGAGGAACCTGTCAAGGCAGCAGCTACAGTGGCTTTGGCTTTTGGGAATGGAAGGTGATGGCTCACACAGAGCGTGCTATGGGAACTCAGGAGAGTGTCTCTGGAAAACAGTTGATATCTGAATCATGGAGTCATTTAGGTTGGAAAAGAGCTCTAAGGTTGTGGAATCCAACCATAAAAGGAACACTGCCAAGTCGAGCAAAAGTCAGGCTTAAGCGGCTGAAAGTGAGTTTTCAGAGAATGTATGTCCAGCAGAGCAAGCTGGGAGAGGGAAGAAAGGAGAATGATCCATAAATATTTTATTACTAGGTATAGAAACAAGGTGTGCTGACATCTGTTTTTCTTTCCCAGTGCAGCTGTTGCTGTGTAGTGTCTGTGGAATAGCTTCAGCCTTCCTGGTGGCACTGTCCTCCTTAAAAATCAAATCAAGCACACACACACAAAACCCCCACCACACAGAGGAAGTGCAAACTCTACTAAGCCTACTGACAGTAAACTACCTGTTGTTATGTTATTAAGACTGCTTTTCACTGGAGCCTCTGCATTCCAGGCTCAGATTCCCTGCTCCGAGGGCTTTGGGGCATCCACTGTGGTCAGTGCAGCAGCCTGAGGCCTTGGGCTTTGTTGGTCAAGACCTTGAAGTTGCTTCCTAATTTTAAACACAGGTAAAACCATGAGATACAGGTTCTTCATAGTCTTCAAGTCAGTCCAAGGTTTTGTTGTCATCACTACATCAGGAATTTAGTAGCAAGACATGAGAGTGGGTACTGGGTGGATTGCAGTTCTGCTTACTTTGCAGATGCTTTTACAGCCGGTCTTTTGTCCCTCCTCCTAAGCCCTTCTGTTCTGAATCTCAGCATCCTGACAATCCCTATGTCTCTTTATTTTCTACTGTGTATTTGGACAAAAGAATCAGTAGTGAGGAGCTGGGCACACATCTGAGACTGTTTTCTCCCTCCCTGCACCACCCTCTCTCTTTTTTTTTAATACACAGATTTTGAGTGTTGTCAAAGGGTTCAGTCTGGTTATTCTCTCCTTTGAGAAGATGGAAACAAAATGTCAGTGATGTTTCATTTAAATTTGTATTTAATTTAGTGTTTCTTGAAGTGCGATATGTAGGCAGTGGTGGTAGGGATGTCTGCATACAGCTGTGTAAAAATTAAGGAATGCTGTGTTCTAGAGGAGTAAATTGAGACCAAATTTGTGCTCCCTTATGATGCTGTGTGTTGCCATTGTCTGTAGAACTGAGTTTTTTGATAGCAAGGACAACTTTTCACTGTCACCTGATTTTTAGCTTTACTTCAGTTTTTATTTAATGCTGCTGCTCTTTTCCCTTTTTTCACTTTCAGCATTTCCTACAACGCAGGTTGCTTTTGGAACATGATGCTGAGACCGTCGTGTCTAAAATACTCCAAATGTTTTCAGAGCTGGCTGGTTCCAGCCCCAACACACACAACTCTGTGCCTCCCAAAAATAGTCACCTGAAGGGAAAGACAGAGGCTGAAATGGAGCTGCTGAGCCTCGGCCTGCCCAGGGCTGTGCTCGCATTCCTCCGGCAAGGCCTGGGCCTCTTCTGAAAGCAACCTTTCAGCTCATGGAGCTGCATTGTGTAAACATCTTCAGCAATAATTTATTCTCTTGAAAGAGGCCAAACTAATCCCCCCATCCTGGTTAGAGCTGCCTTTAGATGTTACTCTGAGCGGCACATTTTCTGTCTTGCAACAAGCGTGACATCATTCGAATATAGCAACAGAATGTGGTCAAATAGCATTTGTAACAAATTTTAAAATCCTCCCCTGTGGGGCGGATTTATTGGGAATGTTCTTCCTTCATCTGTATGTTATCAAGCTAAATACCAAGCTTTGGTTTTGCTAGAATGTTTCTATACGTGTAGAAAAACCTGTGGCTGATTTGAGTGCATTGATATTTCCCTCCCCACATTGTTTTCTGTCTTGGCAAAAACCATAAATGTTTGTAAAAGGGGAGAAAGATCTTTATAAAATCTACCTGGATAGAAAATAAGTCAAATTATTTTATGAATTTCAGAGCATTCGTGAACACAGTTTGTCGTAAACAAACTCATAAAACCCTCTGGAGAAACATATGACTTTGATTTCATTTTTTTTTCCTCTTATAGGAGCAGCATTCTTAACTTTTGCCTTACTTTTTTTTTTTTTTTTAGCACAGCCTGAGAAAGCTCCATGTTGTTTTTGTCCTGTAATAGCACTCGCTCCAGCAAGGACATGGCATCTTTGGGGTTTACCTCTGTCTCCAGCCCCTGGGAGGTTGTTTACTACTTTCAGCATGGAATAACAGGCCAGTCCCAGGGATCCTCCCCGGGGAGCAGGATTATTGGCATCTGCCAAAATACCACCTCTGTGCTGGGCCGGGCGGCGGCGGGATGCTGCCCTGGGGGATGTTGGGATGCTGCGGTGGGATGCAGGATGCTGCTGAGCTGCGGGGCAGGCACAGCCCCCGGCGCTGTGAGCTCAGCCCGTGGCTCCTCTCAGGGCGGGAGGGAAACAGTGAGACCCTTTTCAAGAGCGAGGTGTGTTGGAGCCTATATTTGGATGCTGCGCCTCTTCTAAATTTGGGTTTCTCCTCATTAATACAGGAGCTGTTTCAATCGCCCTGTAGGGAAAAACATGGGGTTGCTGTAGGGTGGGTTATTCTGAGGGGGGGATTTTTCCTTCCTTTATGAAAGGCCGAGGTCTGTTTGGAGGGCTGGAGGCGAGGGAAGGTGGAGGCAGGGGTGGAGGGCGGAGGGGAGGGTCTGAGCTCTGAGCTCCTTTGTGTGTGGGAGCGCCGCGCTCAGCGCTCGCCTCCCGGCCCGTGCGGAGACAGGGCACCGCAGCGGGGGCAGCTCCTCCGCCGCTAACGAGGGCACCGGGGCGGGCACGGCTGCGGAGAGGGGCAGGGCGGCTCTGCCCTGGGAGGGGGATCCGGATGATGCTGTTTCCATCTCCCTTTCCCCGGCAAAGGCAGCGTTCGGGCTTTCTGCGGGGAGATGCTTGTCCCCGTCTCGGGGGGAGCGCGGAGAAGGACGCGTGGCAGCGTCGTGTTAAAATAAGCGGATTTGTACCTTTTGCCGTGACCTGAACCGGGTTTCCCCCATTGCAGCAGCACGAAGAGCTGGCAGTGGGTGTGATGGAGGAGTAGTGGATGGGAATTACTCGTGTCGGGGCTGCCGGGAAGCGTGGAGTGGAGCCGTGCGTGGGAAGGGACGGCGAAGGCAGCCGGGCTGCCGTGTTGTCACTGCCTGCTGGGACACACCTGGGCACCTGCCCCCGGCTGCTGGAGGGGTCTGTGACCCAGCTCTGCCTGGCAGAGGGTTACGGGCTGTGGGCAGCGGCGGGTCCCGTTTGGGTGTGGATGTGTTGGTCAGTGAGGGCCTGGTGGTTTGTTCTGTGTCCGGGTGCCCTGGGCTGCTGCTCACGTCCAGCATCGCTGCAGTGACCAGCAGAGCCTCCCTGTGGTTCATGATCCTCACTAATTCCAGGCGTGGCAGCATCCCCAGGTGTGGCTGCATCCTGCCCTTACTTAGGGACATGATCTACTGGTGGCCTTGGCATTGCTGCATTAATGGTTGGACTCTATCTTGGATATCTTTTCCAACATAAACAACTCTGTTCTTTAGGTACCTCTGTGCAGGTCCTGGAGGAAGTAAGGTTTCAGAGCAGGTGTTGGTAAATAGGAGTAATATGAAAGAGATTTAGGCCCCCACAAAATGTGTAAAAGTACAAGTCTATCATTTTATTGCAATAAAAGCATAAAGGACTTTGAGTACTGTGCTTAAAAGTCCAGACAACCCAAGGAAATACAACAAAATTGAATTAGTTGCAGGAATTAATTCATTTTTTCTAACTCCTGTTATTAATCATTTAAATGACCTGGGATGGAAATTACAATTATAATAGTTACCTTTTGCTGTATTTCAGGGTACTCTGCACTCCAATAATTTGACCTAGTTTATTGGTGGTTTAATTCCACTCTCTCATTTTGAGCCCTTTATTCTTGTTAGCAGCTTCGTCAAGTCTTCTAAATATTTTACTGTCTGCTCTGTTCCAGGGTCAAATGGGACAAGCATTAACTTCTGGCTAGACAAAAACTGTGTTGAAAACCAGTGCGAGTGAAATCCCTTAATGGAACAGATGCATCTGACCTGAAAAATTACATGTATGCTCCAAAATTTACTTCCCCCTCCTTCTCCAAGGGTATCTGTTAAAGGATTTTTCTGCTGCAAAAATCCCTTGCCCAGATCCTTAGACCATTCAAGCTTCCAAACCCCACAGCTAACCACCTTTCTATACATATTTGCTCTAGTAAGGGCTTTTTTTCCCCTGCTTTACTCTTCTAGTAGTGAAGATTAACTTCACAACTAGGATTTGCTTTTCAAAAAACAATGTTTGCCCTTTGTGAAACTTGTATGGAGTTCCTGCTGGAATTATTTGTTCGCCCTGAATTTCATCGTGTTGCAGAAATGATGCACGTGCTCCAGGGGAAGCAGCAGATTCCAGAGGCAACGTGTGTATGGAGGAATCTTGCTTTGTTGTGATAGCTCGCATTTCTAGGACAGATGTACTTAACTAATTTTTTTTAATTAAATTCAAATCATGAGTAGTGCGAGGTGGCAGTTTACCAGTGGCTTTTGAAATGTGTTCTTCTGTGAGGACTGCAATGTGTGGCTTAGAGCAGCAGGCAGGGTATGAAGAGTTCCTTCACGTGTTTATCAAGGAGCAAACCTGACAGGTCCTGAGATAGAAGGTGAAGAATTATGTTAGTGTTTATCCCTTTGACTTGTGCTCTAATATATTTTGTAGCAGATATCTTCAAATATGTGGAGTATGGTGGAACTGATAAAATCCTTCTAAGGAATTAGTAACAAGTTAAATGTAGCAATTAATATTTCTACTGGGTAAATTTTGGTAGCAGTATTACATCACTGAGGTTAATCTCCTGACTTCCCAAGCTCTCTTCTGATTAAAGAACATAGGCATGTCATTTCTTCTTTCACCAGAAAAATGGTTTTCTTGTGCTGTATGGTGCCTGTATGTGAAGTATCACATTTCTGCGATGATTGTGAAGAGGCACAGTGTTACTCTGTGGTCATATTTCTGGCTTTCAAAATCAACAGCAGAAGTTTTGCAGAAAATAATTTCTGTTCAATTATCTCTTATTCTTGTTCAAAAATAGAGCATTTCCACCCCAGGTAACCATCCTAATTGCCATGTTTTCTAAACTAAAATTTTTACTTTTGAGAAATCAGGACTGGAGTACTGCTTTAAAAAAAGTTAAAGAAAAGCTTAAATATGTTTTCTGCTTTGTCTAACTGAATTGTGTGGGCTGATGGGCTTCCTGTTCCCTTCAGAGCTCAGCAGACTTGGGGTTTTGTGAGCTTGGCAAAGAGTCCCTTTACCTGTGCAGACTCCAGGCTGTGACCTGCATCTTTGGGTTTGTTGTTTCCTCACTGTGCCAGAAAGGGGAAAAGTCGTATCACTCCTCAGCTGATGTTTGTTCCTGGCTGGTGACACAACCCAAGTGAAGCAGGTGCAAACTTGGAGAGTATTGGAGTAGCTGCTCCTTGTGCCTCTTTGGGGTTTTGTTGCCCAGAGCAAGAGACCACAGTACCTGATGCTCCTGCATCACTCACAGGGACCTGAGCTGCTCAGGTGATTTCAAAAACGAAGCCAAACACCTGAAGTCCATCACCTCCAGATCAGCTCTGCAAGGTGTTAGGATAAATTATTACTCATTTAAAATAAAAGTGCATCTAGAGCCCGTGGGATTTGCTACCTGGATCTTCAAATTGATGGGATGTCTGTTCAGTGAAAGAAACAACCACCAAGGGGTGATGGATGGGGGATGGCCTTTGCAGCAAATCACAACAGGGTGGGGAATGAGGGGTGGATGTGAATGACTGATAAGTAAGACTTACTGTAAGGAGCTTAAAAACAAAGGAATAATCTCAGAGCAAATACAACACGCAGGAATTCAGGATGTCTCACTTGTGGCTGTGCTGAAATCTCTCTTGCAGCTCTTCTTTTTATATCCTTTGTCCTTTGAAATACTTTGCTGTTAGGGTTGGGCTCTTATTTATTTATTTCTCCCGCTCGGCAGCTGCAGTGCTCAGACTGGGAGGCTGAGATGCTCACAATGCGCTGCCTGCTGCCAAGAAAGGAGGTATTTGCATTCATTTTCACTTTCTTATTCTGAATACAGAAAACAAACAACCCCCCCCATGGTCCTACTGAGTTCTGCCTCCCTTAAACTGTAAATACATGTGCAGATACATGATTTGGAGGATTTAGAGGGGGTGTGGTACCATTCACTGGCTTACCAGGCAGGTGATAGGAGTGTCTGTATTCAGTGAACAAAGAAGTCTTACAGTAATCTAGAATAGCCATATTAAAAAAAAAAAAAAGGCGTAAAAAATATCAGTAATAGGTTTCATAGCAGTTATTTAACAGATTTGAAGCCTGATACTTTATTCACATTACTTTTTCTGAATTTTTTTCTTTTTTTCTCAAAATTGCAAGTTGTTCGTACTGATCCTGTCAGGAGTAGTCTGTGCTCAAAAGAAGGAAATTGTTCCCGTTTTTCACTCTTTCAGTAATTCTGACAACGATGCAAGGAGGAGAAATGAGACTTTTTTTTTTTTTTTGAGTTGTGAGCAGTGCAGCTTTTGAGGTGCAGAGCTGGGTGGGGTGACTCCCATATGGATTGGGGGCGTTCAGGATACGTGTGGGAGGCTGTGCCGTGCCTCTCGCTCCCTCTCACTGGCAGTCTTACGAGTGGGAAACAAATGGGATCGTAACCTTTCTGAATGTGGAGCTTGGGATGTGCTGACTGGATTATGAAGGCAGCAATTTAACTAAAGGGACATAATTTAGGGGCGGAGGCTCGGAGAAGCCCAGAGATTGAAACTCCAGATTTTTGTATTGTGACATATTGACTAAAACAGATATAAAAAATTAATCCTATTGCCATGACATTTGTTTTTGTGTGTCTGCTCAGGTTTTCACGAGCCTCTCGTTATGATTCAGAGCACAGCATAGAAATCCACTGTGCCATCTTTTTTTAATGCATTAAATCATCTATATGTGTTTCTTTTGTGGTGAAATCCCACAGTCTCAGCATGAAGAGTGTACATGTGTATTTGTTTAATTCAACATGTTTTCTTCTCTCAGTACTGGAAACAGGACATTTTAGTTCTCCAGTCACCACTGCAGCAAACCAGTGTGTTGTGTGCAGTTCATGCTTGGTTTTTCTTTTCCATCTGAAACATCAGTGTGAAAAATCGGAGGGCTGAAGGGAAAAAGCCTACCTGCTGCTGGTACTTGTTTAGAAATATCAAATAACCTCCAGTGTGGGGTTTTTATCTCGCTGTCTTTGTGGTGAGAGTGGTAGAGAAAAGGCACGTGAAAGCCTGTGACAGTGTAGCCTGTAGCGGCTTTGCAGATTGATTCAGATGTTCCATTCAGAGCAGAGATTTGATACACAATAATGAAATCAAACGGCTTAAAATCATCTTCTATTGATTTTTATGAAGTGAAATCTATACCTGCAGAATCAGACGGAGGTTGTGATAAGCTCTGCCTTTAAATTTTTCTTTGTTTTGCACATGTGAGCTTTAAAAAGAGCTTTTTTCCCCCCACCCCCCCCTGCTCTTTGAATGGCTGCTGCTCCTGCTTCCCTTGGAGTTCAAGAGCGTGGGAAGGCTCCGTGCGCGGGGTGCGTGTGCCGAGGGAAGGATGTTTTCGTGGGGTGGTGGCTGTCCCTGCCCGGGGAGCGGGTCCCGTGGGGCAGCGCCTCGTGATGCTGCTCCAGACTCATAAACAAACCATCACGTGGGTGTGCAGTCCTGCGGGCACGGATAGACAGCCCCAGCATTATCCTTATTGGATTTCCCCGCCGAGCTGGGGCTGATTTGAATGTTTTGGAATGAGTGGTGAATGAAACAACACAAGGCGCCTTTTTTTCCCCCCCCTCTTCCCTTCTTTTCCTGTTTATTTTTTGTCTCTTTTCAGTTGTGGGATTTAGGATGCACAAAGAGTCATTGAACCTGTAAGAAGCCTCTCTTAATGCAGGTGTTTGCAGTGCAGCCTGATCTTTGACAAAAATACACTAACACAAGCAAGCACCACACACTTACACTGTCATGTGGGAGGGTGTGGAGGTGCAGATAAAACAATGAATATATTTGAGGATTTAAAAATTCTGTTTTGTGCATTTTTTTTTTCTATTTAACCAACAGAGTTTTTATTAAAAATTTATTTTTCTGGCATATAGTTACTTAGACCCACTGTGTACCCAAAGCCCGCAGCATTTTGCAATGTGATGTGATTCTTTGGACTGGTCTGCTGAGCCTTGATCTGGAATGATTAAACTTCAAAAGCATTTAGCTCTAAATGTGATTGTCACTCAATTATTGAGTATTTTGAGTGACAGCATGCACATTATACGTGAGTAGGAGACTGTCCATGAAACAATATACGCCGCTGGACTTCGCTAAGAAAATAACTGGGATCATGAGATTAGACTTAGAGCTGCTGAATACTGCTTAGTTGTGATCTTCATCCTTAGATACAGGGGCTCAGCTGTAATTTGTTGGAGGCATGTCAACATTGTTGTTTTTTCAAGGTAACGCTGATTTAAACCAACAAAAACTGGATTCACGTGTGCATCAACTTTGTAGCTTCTGGTTCTTGGGTTCCTAGTAGTCTGTATGGACGTTTGGGGAGCACCAGGTTCATGAGGATACTCTTTTTAATGCTTTGTAGGTAATAGCTCATGAGATTGCATTTTTAGTAGTCTGGATAGGAGCGAAGCTTGAGGAGTGATTTAAGAGCTCAAGGAAGAGGCTGCAGAGTGTACAAGCTCCGGAAGGATAATTTAGGCCAACAGGGGAGCAGGGGATAAGCTGATGCAGAGTGGGAGATGGCAGAGTGAACAGGATGCTGTGTTCATCTGTCCAGGGATGAGAGAGATGTGAGCAAAGCTGTGCACTGCTGTGCAGGTGAGGTGAAATCTGAGGGAATGAGAAGCTGGCCAAAGGGGCTTGTGGCCTTGTAGAGTTTCTTATAAGTGTAACTTGGCAGATTTCAAACTGCATTTAAAAAGATTTTGGTTTCCACAGACATTGCTATTAAGTTATTTGTTCTGAGCCTATTTGGTTTTTGTTACTCATTGCACCAACAGCCACAAAATGCTTTTTAAATTGTCTTTTCTCAAAGACAGTGCTCAGGAACACATTGACCTGGTAATGCCATTCTCTAAATGATAATTTTTAAGGCAGATACATTTGTTAATCTTAAAAAAGGCAGTTTGGAGCAATCTCCCAGGTTCACATGCAGATGGTTTGGACCATGTCCCAAGCTGTGCAGCTGTGGGCAGCTCATGGAGACTCCAGGTTCCACCTTTGTGCCATGGGTGAAGTTCTGTCACATCCCCACTGGTGTGTTGTTAAATCCAGCTGTGACTGCAGGGTACTGGGGCTGTTGGTGGCTGAGAAAATCCACTTGTGATTCACATTGGTTGTGTAGTAGAGGTTCCATCACTTGTTGGACAGTCAAGTGGGAGCCAGAGATAAAAAGATGGGAATTTTGTGTGGCTGGAAGTGGCTGAACTTTGTCCATGTGTGTCTGTCCCTCAGTGGAAGAAGTCACCATCTCTCTCCAGTGAACAAGAAAAGAATTAGACTGACTTTTCTCAAGTGACAGATTTGGCAATGTTATGTCTTAAAAACAATTATTGGCATGAAGTTAATTCAAAGACACTTAATGATGTAAGCATGTAAACTTTCCCAGGTGGCACCATCTGCATATGCAATTAAAAAACCCGGACTGACAAAGAAAGAAAACAGTGTATTTTAAAAAGTGAAATTAATTTGTAAAGCCATTTGGCTTATTAATTAGAAAACCTTCAAAAAATCAAAAAGTCCTTGAGTTAAAATATCTAAGATAGAAACCTTTGGAGAAGATACCTTGTGCACATTTTCTTAGAGGAATCCCAAAGTTCTGCTTTACCTTCTTTACCCTACTGTAGTTTATAATGAGCCTTTCAGCTGAATATTACTGTAAGTGATGTGGTGCTGACATGTCTGGATCAAATAAGTCCTGTGGGGAGCAGCTGAGAAAGCTGGGGGTGTTTAGCCTGGATAAAAGGAGACTCAGGGGTGGCCTTATCACTCTCTGCAACTCCCTGGCACGAGGGAGTCAGACTCTTGTCTCAGGCACCCAGCAACAGGACAAGAGAAATGGCATCAAGCTGTGCCAGGAGAGGTTCAGGCTGGACATCAGGAAGAACTTCTTCACTGAGAGACTGGTCAAGCATTGGAAGGGGCTCCCTGGGAGCTGGTGCAGTCCCTGTCCCTGGTGGTGTTCCAGAAATGACTGGAAGTGGCACTCAGTGCTCTGGTTCAGTCGACAAGATGGTGATCAGTCAAAGGTTGGATTTGATGATCTTGGAGGTCCTTTCCATTCTTTATTTTTTATGATACTATGATCTGTCATGTGTCACTGTAAAGCCTTTGGCTCAATACTCTTTGGTCAGACAAGCCTCACTTCTTTTCATGTTGAAGATGTTGTCATCCTTTAAACCTGCAGAATCTTCACCAGAGTGTCTTTGTGTTTGTCCCAAAAGACCCAAGTCTGATATTGCAAAGGTATTTTACATTTTAGACTAGACTGTTAGAGTGAAATATCTGGGGTTTTTTTGTGGCTACTGACATATTCACTAGTAGAATTTTTTCCAAATACTCCCAAAGCAAGCTGATTCAAAAACAATTTTTAATACCTCGTCTGGCTTCTGCTTACTCTCCTCTCTATTACGTGCTAACAGCCTGACAAGAAAATACTTGAGCCCAGGTCCTCTGAATAGCATTCTGTAATCGTGTGCTGAAGTCTGTAATTCAGGACTGGTTGCATTTTAAAAGAAAGTTATTGTGGTCATGTAATGTCAGAGGCTTTTGCATATCAAGGCAAACAGCTTCTTCTGTTCCTAAATCTTCTGCCTTTTGCTGTACCGTGTAACTCATCTTTTTTTTTTTTATTGCATTTATCCCCCCAAATGCTGCATCAAAACCAACCGTTTGATTAGATTTCATACTTTGTAAAGCATTTTGAGAACTGCTGATTAAAAAGCTCTGTATGCATGTGAAGTATATATGTTGCTGTTACTAAGCATTCATCAAGTTTAGTTTGTGGGAACCAAGGCCCAGAAGCTGCTGTTGGTAGGAGCAAGCTCTTTAAAACCTGGGGAAGGGAGGTAGAAGCTTTGTCAGATGAACTGCTGGTCGAAGAGCACTGCCCAGGAAAGGTATAAAGGGATTAAAAGTTTCCCATGTGGGGAAGGGCATGATGTGGGGAGGAGGGAGTAATTAGTCAGTTTGGAGATCCTCCTGTAGCAGTTAATCCCCCAGCGGCAGCGTGGCCACCAGCGGATGCTGTATCCTTGGGGATGATCTCTGGGAAGCTGCTTTACTTTCTGTCATCACTTTAACGAGCCATGGTGCCTGGATAAAGTGCATCAAATGAATCTGAGAAATATTTAAGCTGAAATATGTATTAAGGATAGTAGCTGGCCCAACCCCTTAATTTTTCCCCACGTCATTCCTAATTCATAAAAACAAACCATAGAACAGCCTTGAACTTTGTGCAAAAATCTGTTGCTCTGTAATTTGCAATTTAAATGATACTTCTCTGTATTTGACTGCAGGCAAGATCAGTTATTCTATTCCCATCCAATTTAATGCTTTTAGTTTTGGGTGTGTGCGTGGGACATCCTGGAATACTAATTATTTTTTCCCCTCCCTGTTTCTTGTTTCAGAGCCATCAACAAGCAGGATCTACTGTTTTTGGTAGTTCCCTTTCATTGTTTTTCAGTGAAGGTTCTGTCTGCAAATTTGGATTTGTCTGGGTTTTGTTTGTTTTTTAACCAGTGTGATTTTTAACCAGTGTGTTCTGGCTACGGTTTGCATAATTTACAGAAAACTTCATTTAATGGGTGTGGAAGTTGAGGTTCATGTAACTGCAGGGAAGGCAGGGCCTGCCCTTCTTGAAATAAAGACAGATCCATTTGTTGTTTCATGTTACAGTTGTAAATATTGGAAGAGAAATACCATTTCTAATGATGGAATTGGAAAGTGCTTCTGAAATAAAGTGATGGCAATACAGCCCTGTCCCCCTCCAGCTGGCCAAAACCAGCCACTGGTCCCCTTTTATAGTGGGGACCAGGTGGACCAGAGGTGGAACATAACTGTCACAACATTTCTCAGCATCAGCACTAAATGTTTGTGGGGATGATACGGTATTGATATCTGCAGCATGGACAGAAATATTTTGGTTTTGGTCTACTTTGTGTTCTGTAAGTAAACAGCTGGAGAATGTAGGGAATGGCATGGCTGGTGTGTTCAGAGTAGATCAGTAGAGGGAGGAGGATGTACCTCTGAATAGTAAAAGTACTGTGTAGTGTCATGAGGAGGTGGAAAATGGGAAGTGTGGTGATGCTTTCACTCCTTTGACCTCTGTAACCAAAGATATCTGCAGTTATTGGCTCAGGGAGACCCATAACTGGAAGAAAAGGTAATTGCAGTCCTGTTTACTCCAGTATTATTGAGAAATAAAGCTTAGAATTCAATAAATTTTCCATTTGTAGGTGTTTGTGGGTGTCCTATAAATCCAATAATTTCTGAGGTAAACGAGGTTGTGGAAAGTTTCATGGTCTGTCTGAAGTCTGCACATGCTGCATGAAGAACCTGTAAATACTGATATTACTGAATTGTAGAGCTTGTTTGTTTTGGGAACAAGGTTTTCTCCTGTAACTAATACTAGCCCTCTGCAGAATTAATGAAATATGTAGTGGAACTTTAACATTAAACACTTCAACATTAAAAGAGAATTTCTAGAAACTGTAGAAAAGGGTCTGTCAAATGGGTACACGTTAAGGAAAAACAGCATTGCTGTACTTCAGCATAAACATTTTTTAAATTGTGTAAATAATGAAACTTGTTAAAAATAATTTTAAGTGGTAACACTAAGTTTTGCTCAATTTAGTTCTTCAAAAAGCTTTTTTATGATTTTACTCAGTGGTCTAGATGGATGGAAACATAATCCGTATTTAAATCCTTTCCTCAAAGTGTAGTGAACTTTAGCTCCTTTGATAAATTTAGATAATTTTTCTTCTTGCTAAGCTGGAGGAGTGTTTAATAGCTCTTAAAAGTTTGTCTTGTGTGGCAAGTGATGGAAAACAATTCCATCAGTAGCATTGCTGTAGAGATGGGGAGAGGTACAGATCATGTTTTCTCTTTGAACATCTGACTCACCAGAGCTGCCTGTTAATCCTGACAGCTTTATTGCAAAGCAAAGAAAGCTGCTGAATAAATTCAGGGAGGGAAAAAAAGTTGCAGCACCACTGCCTACCCACAGCAGAGACAGTGACCCTGGGATTAAAGGGAAGGAAAGGCAGGTGTTCTTGGTTTGCCTTATAGGAGGCTTTAGGAGCTGTCACTCTCTCTCAGCTACAGTATTCCAAGGGAACATTTATTTTCCTTACTTTCCTGCTAATGTTTTTTTTTTGCGGAGCCTTAAACTTTCTAAGTGTAGTCCATATCTTGCCTTCCTTTTGTATGTGAAGCATTTAGACCCCCGAATAAATTCTTCTGAACTTGCTTTTCAGCAGAGCCTCTTAGGAAGAGTTGTGGGTTTCTTGCTTTTTGTGGGTTTTTTTACAGCTCTAGTATCTAATGAATCAGTGAAACCTAGGATGTCAAGGGTTGGAAGGGACCTTAAGCTCATCTACTCCCAAATCCCCTGCCGTGGGCAGGGACAATTTCCACTAGACCAGTTCACTCAAGACTTTATCCATCCTGGCCTTGTAATCCACCTCCACGAGTGTTAGACCCTAATCCCAGCCACCAACAACATATTTTGAGTTTTAAAAAACGCCTGTACCTATTTTCCGTCTGCTTTTTGGATAAATATATATTTATATTGAGCATATATAGGAGCTGTGAATTTAAAAATGATTTGTGCCCCACGAGTGCCTGGCATGAGTTAAAAATGCATCAATTATGAGGCACCTCTGCAATGACAAAACCTCAGATTTCTTTCTGGGATTTTTGAACTAGTGAAGTGTTCCTGTTGAAAAGACGGGATGTGATCGCATGAGCATTCATATGGATAAGGAATGTCACCCAACCCTCATTTGTATGTAATCCAGTTTTTTACTTATTTTGCTGCATTTAGATGCCTGATGGAGTCTCTTTCTCTGCCAGCCACTGGAGGTCTGTAGTGGGCTGGCATCAGTGAACACACCATGCTCTCCGGGGAGTTTTGGATCAAATTTGAGGGTTTTGCCTCCTTTGGATTTTGAGAGGCCAGTGATTCTGTCAGGCTGGGTTTTGCCTGGTGCCTGTGGCGTGTCCATGCTGTAGTTGACCAAGGAGCTGCTCCGTGGAGTGCTGCAGTCACTGGGGGAGTGTGTAGGAATCCCAGCGGGATCGTGCTGCAGACACAGCATCGATCCCCAGCCCGGTGCCAGCTCGGCGTGTCATTGCCCAGACATGGCCTCTAATACCAGCTTCAAGATGAGCTGCCAAAACCACAGTGCTCAAGGCCTCTCCCTCTGAGTTCGGCCAATGCTCGAATGAAACAGCCCCCAGCTTGTTCCTCCGGGACACAGGCCTGCCTTGTTAGGAAATCGGTGAAGTTTGGGAACCCACAATACCTCACATAGCTCTGTGTACAGTAATGGAGGGTGGAAATAGGGCCATAGGCATGAGCAACCAGACGAGTTATAAATATAGAATACTCTCTCAATTCCAGTTTCGTTAGTCATGGGAGGACAGTGAGAGTTTTATAAACTTATAAGGAATATACAAACAGTTCTGAATTTAAAATAACTCTGTATAATTTTTTTAGTGTGTGAAAAGAATATTCTTTTTTGAGACCATCCTTGTAAGTATCTGCTATACACAGAGCGTAAGGATCTGCGTATTTATATGTTCATGTGAATGTGACTTGAGATGACAAAAAAAGGTACTGGAGAAGAAAAGCGTAGCTCAAACGTGCCAAACTCGAGCAAAAACAGAGTGGGAAGCAGCGTGCTTCCCACTTTGTGCCAATATCAAAAACATGAATCCCCTCTTTTTCTTTAATAAGTGCTGTCTGATGCTGTCTCCAGCTTCAGAGGAGCCAGGCAGTGTCTCTGAGCTGGCTTTGCTGCAGCCTGGAACCCCTGTCAGATCCAGGGATGCAGCTCACCTTGGCTGTCCTTCCTACAAATAAATAAATAAACCTCTGGTACTCCCTAATCTGATCACAAATCCTTACTACAGGGAAGGATTTAGGAAGTCCGAAGCAATGTCATTATTATTTGTTCCCAGTTGTGCTAGCAGGAATTCCTCAAAAGCTTGTGGAAGTGTATCAGCAGAGACAACTCAAGCATCCAAGTCTTAGCTGTGTGTGAGTACATGGCCAGCAGCACTGTCTGTGCTGTTTGTCCCGTGAGTATATTCTGTGTGTTTGCAGTTTCTGGGGGATGTCACAGTCAAACAGTTTATTTATCAAACTGTTGGAAGAACCGAAATAGTTCAGTCTAACAACGGAGGAGGTTTTTAAAGATAGTGAGCTGAGTACAGGCAGGATGACACTGTCATCCCTCACTTGGGTTAGCAGGAAGCACTGAGCTCTCCCAGCTGCTGCTGTTCCCTCTGTGCTCCTTGGTGACCCAAGGCACTTTTTCCCAGTGCCTTCTGACTCAGGTGTTTGAGTCCTTTGCCTGGCTTCAGCTGTCTGGGGATTCAGAGCTGCTGAACGTGCAGCAGTTCACTTGGGGCCTGCTTTGGGTTTGTGGTTGTGTCCAGTGCCACAATGGACTGGGAGCACCCTTGCAGATCAGACCATGGAGGATGGAGTTAGAAGTTTAGGTCCAGATAGTTCAGGGTGGTTTACAGATTATGAAAGCAGTGTGCATCAAGTCTAGAAAGACAATGCTTTCCTGTTTTCCTTTGAAAAGCTTCCGTCCATGGTTGTGGTATATGAGAAGAAACTAATTCTAATAAGCTTCAAAGTCAGCTGTATCCTTCCCGCTGTCAGTGTTGCCTGTAAATTTATTAAAATACATTGAGAAATAGATTAATGCACAATCTTCATGTCTGGTTTTAGGTCTTAGAAATTCTGGAACTTTCTGTATTCCCTCTGCGTTTATAATAGAGAAAGATTTAGAATGAAAAATATATTCCATGGTTACTAAAACCAAGGAAAGAGCTCACCCTTTGATTGTTGTGGATGTCTAGAGCACAATCTTCAGTTGCTGTCAGATTTGCTTACATTCTTGTATTTCTGGAAGTCCTGAAGGAAATACTTTATTTGATTGTTTTAGCATAATTGCCTTAATATTGTTTGGAGCATCGCTGCTGTTGTTGTTAACAGGGTGCCTTTCACTTGCAATATACAAATATCAGAAGTGATGTCATACTCCCAAATTTAGTAGTTTTTAATTTAAAACAAATGCATCAGTTGTCTCTGATAACTTTGCAAACCATCAGCATTCTTGCAACTTGTTCTGCCCTTCCATTATCATCGTGCTCTTTTCTCGGGCTCCTGAACATCTGGATCTTAATCCTGGTTTTAGTGGCTTATCTCACTAACAGGTGAACAGCTTGAAAAATCTCGCTCTGTAGTAAACCAGATTGAATGTTCTTGGTTTTTCTGGCTGTTTCCTTGGATTTTCATCCTTCTAATAAGTTTTGTCATTTGTTGTTGTGATCTGAGTTGACCAGAAACTTTCTAGGTTTGCCTCACTGTGTGTATTATGAACAGCTTTCCTGAAGCTTGTTTTTCCCCTTTAATTTTAGTGTAATTAGCCCTCGGCTGGAGCACTGTTGATTCAGCCTCCAAGACGAACATTCTGTTTCATTGCTGGTGCCAGAATGGTTAAGCTGTTGATGGGTGTAAGGCATGAACGCAAAGGGCATTCCTGAAACGGAGCAGGAGCTGAATCCCTCCGAACCAGTGACTCCTGTTTGCCCTGGATTAAACTGCCGTGATCCTTCAGCATTAAGAGAACTACATAATTTAGGCCAGTGTGATAATGTTATCAGCCTGTCTTCCTCCTTTAGAATAAATCTGGAATGTGAATAGTGGTCCTCCTCCAGCTGGGCTTTTGCCAGGAGATGGCTGACCAGCACTCCTTGCTTGCAGTATATTAATTAAATCCTGTAAAGCTTATTGCCTTACACTTGCAGCATTTGGAAGACAGGCAGATTAAATCTAGCTTTAAGCAAGAGCAAGCAAAACCCCAATATATCGCTCGTAATCTGCAGCAAAAAGAAAAATAATTTGCCTCAGAGCTGTTCTTCAGCAGCACATTGCTTTCCTTATCTGTTACTGCAGAGTTCAGGAACTTCAGTTGTCCCTTTAGGAATGTGGACAAATCTGTGACAGTGAGTGGTGGGGGATGGCAGTGGATGGGGAGCAGCTTTCACCACCACGGGGGAACCCTCGTGTTCCTGCCTTCACCACCACTCTGATCAGTGTCACTGCTCTGATTTGTATCTTATAGTGGGAAATTTCCTTGTGCATAGAGGAAATGTTTCTGAACAGTGCAGTACTGATGGTAAAACATTCCTGACCAGTTTGTTTACCCAGTGTTGAAGATCGAGTGCAACTGGCCCCGAATCCCCAGAGATGGTTGTGTATCTGCCTCCGTGGGGTTTGTTTATGTGCTGAATTCATACTGGCGTGGAAGGGACTAAATGGACTTGTTTTTTTCCTCATTCTCCTGAGTGCCAGCTGCAACGATGCCAGTCTGGGCTGTGCTGGGCAACACAAACTGTTTTGAAAGAGAATGCAATTCATGCTGCCTGGGTTTGTCAATAACTCGTGTTTGTTTGCACCTTCCTGGGCCGTAGCTGTACGCGCTTGGGAGCAGACGCACACTACCTGTGCTATCTGGGGCTTCCTGTTGACTGTGGGATAAGGTGGTTGTTTTCTTCATTTCAGGTTTCCATTTGGTCTCATTCTGGTGTGACAGGAGTTCCTGTAATGCTGCTGGAGCATTTAGCAGGGTTGATTGCTTCATTTGCAGAAACCTGAAGGGATGGGAGTTTTACAGTGCCAAAGAGTGTCCCCAAGTCCTCTGCTCTGAATAAAATGGATCTGGCACACATGTTGTTTTGTATCACAGCTGGGAAGCCTGGAAGCTCTTTTGGTATAACTTCCAGGGTAAGGAATGAATGAGAGATGGCCAAAAGAGGGATTTGTGGGGTCATCAAACTCCAGTGTATCCAGCTGGAATATGCTCACTGAATGATGAACATTTCCTCTCTGCTTTATAGACCTCATTGCATCTGGTGGAATCAGAGAGTCTCCAGGTGCTGGTTGGTGCTGGACCTTCCTCTCCTAACATGTCTCCCACTCCTTTCTTGAACTTCCTTTGCTCCAGAATCATCTACAGGTGCTTCCATCTGAGCAGTTGGCTCCAGCTGCTGTACAACTGGCTGTGTATTGTTTTTCACTTGTAAAATCCTGAGGAGGGGAATGCAAGAACAGATTCCTTGATCAGTCTTTCATATGGTTAAAAATTGGGCAGCTAGTGGGCTGATGTCAGGCTGGGCAGATCCACTGAGGTTATTTTGAGGTTCTGGATGCTTCATCACACCCACTCCTTCATGCAGGGATAAAGGCATATGCAGCATCTGTGACAAACAGAAATATCAAGAAGCGAGAGACCAAAAAGCTTTGTGTGGAGGCTGACCAGGTGTGGTGGGAAGAAAATCATTTGCTGAACCACTTCAGAATAATTTCAGAATCCTTGGAAAACAGCTCAGGGATAAAAATGGGTTGGTAGTGACTAGGATTTAAACATGGAAACGCATGACTGATCTCGAGTCAGACGTAGCTTGCGGGCTGTAGACTTAATGCCCTCTTAATGTAAGTTTGTATAGACTTATCCAAGTATTTTGCTGGTGGACATGACTCTACATACTGGAGGTTTAATGAAGGAGGAGATGATCTTTCAGGTCCTAGATCAGTGCTGGGTTGAACTGAACTTTTGAGATGTGGCAGTCAAAAGCTGCCAGATTTTGTGCCTTAACTATTCCAAAGTGGTTCGACATGGCAGCATTTTTGCCTTCAGGATTTTCACTGAATATGAGTTAACGAGTTTTAGAGAAGGGTGAACAGAAAAGACAAAATACCATTGTTGATATGCTGCTAATACCTGTTTCTGTGGCAATATAAAGTTTTATACAACTGCTCTGAGTGGGCTCTTCAGTGCCTTGGAGATGACTTTGACCCATATTCCTGTGATCAGAACACACTACTGCATGTATTTAATATGTGTATTTCCTTTTATTCTGTAGTTTTTGATTCCAGCCCTGACCATGAATCACTGGAACTGGATTTTCTGAGTAATGTCTTTCCAGTCTCTCTATTCTCACAGAATACTGGGCAAAAGAAATCAAGTCTTGTATAGGCTGTTTGAGCATTTAAAGTCAGCTGTTTGAAAGGCCGTACCAAAGTTTAGCCCATTAAAATGCAATATTTTTAAAATTCTGTCATGTAGAAGGATTAACATTCCAAAAGTGACTGTATTTTTCTGTCTTTGTGGATAAATTTAGACAGCTAATTTTTTCAGTAGTTGGCTAGGAGAAAACACTCCCTTCCTCCTCTGGTTT